>JAADXH010001201.1:0-12764 GCA_023337595.1 Globisporangium camurandrum | reverse complement strand
TTACGACACATGGATTCCACTTCCACTTCTACGACCGCGGCACAGCAGCGAAATGGGCGGGTACGGCACTGCCGTTCAGGAGCCAGTTTCTAAGACTGCAAGATGTCAATGCAGCCGTCACAGCAACGGAAAACGAGCGACGCAAAGCAGGAAAAGAGGTCAACGTATGAAACCGCCAACTAGGCGCTGATTCGTACGAGAACGCCGCAGCGCACGCGCGCATCAGGCTGCATTTGATAGATGTTGCACGTGTAACTGATATGCGCAACTTCCTAGTGGCCCTGACGCAGACAAGCGGCTTTAAATGCTACGCGTATGCGATGGATGAGTTTGGAGCAGCAATTAAGACATCTCTGACCTGGGAGATTATGTTCGAGTCATCAACCTGCCCTCCAGTATTAGCGGAAGCACGTCGTCTAACCTGGATGGGACAAACGATTCTGCTGCACCACGTCTCACGACAGCGGCAGGCTCCGTGTCTCGGCTGCGGATGCCCGGGTCACATTGCTCGGACGTGCAAAGTCCAGCCCAACGAGCTCACAGAGTCGCACTGCGTAAAGCTGGTGGCTTACAAGGCAGGATCAGAGATCCAGGAACTTCCAAGCTTCACGAGCTCAGCAGACGTAAAGAAGATGCTCGACGAAAGACGCCAAGCAGCAGCAAAGCCGATTACAGGAGTGCCACCTATGCTGGAGGAACCAACCACACCTGTGGCAGCCGGCAAGCCGAAGCCAAATCAGGGAAGTGAAAAAACCGACGAGCGTAAACAACCACAAAACAGCAAACAATCGAACAAAGTCAACACCAATAAAACCAACAACGCAAAAACCACACAAAAACAACCGCACGAGGTCCCGAAACAATCGTACGAGACCGGAAATGAATCAAAAACTAAAGACAACGACGAAGGCGGATGGAAAAGACCAAAACATCCGATCAAGACACCAGCGACAAAGAAACCGAATGTGGAGGTTGATCTCACAGGGGATCCGGACCCGGAAGAAGACGAGGACGAGGACGAGAACGAGGACGAAGAAGAGGACAGTGATGCGAACGACGACCAAGACGACGACGACACTGACCCTGAAAAAAGCGCGGTCACGAAAGGAAGCACGGTATGGGCGAAAACAATGACACGGCTGCGAGTCATGATCACGGCTGAACGACAAAAAGCTGCAAACGAGTCACACGAGTTGAACCCGCACAGGGACGTCGCGATGGAAGAAATGGTCGATCTGCCAAGTACATTAGCAGCACTAGGGTTAGTAGAAGCACAAACGACGACAAATGGCAACTGCCAGTACTACGCGCTCGCAGAAGCAACTTTGCAACAAGCATTTCAAATACGGACGCACACAGATGCACTCGAGAACCTCACTCAAAGCATCAAACACGGAATCAAATCCGCAGCGCAAGCGCATTTCGAGCAAGAGTTCCCTGAGATCAAACGGAAGGACTTGCTCCGAAGACTCAAACGGTGGACACCAGGAATGAGTGTAAAAGAGGCGAAGGCGGAGGTGGAAGCGTATTTCGATGACCTAGCGCAAAGTACGTCGTCGCGACACGAGAAGATCGCGACAATCTGCTGGGGAGGTCTCGAAACATTGGTGATGGCAGCGAAAGCACTCAAAACCAACGTCTATCTGGTAGTCAGGCGCAACGGTCAAACGACGTTTACCATGTACAAAACGCGCTTAGTAAAGAGAGGTGGTGTCCGAATCAACTCAGCAGCAGAAACTTTCGTTGATAGAGAGACCTGGACGCAGGAAGTTGCAATGGAGAGAGACGTAGCCAGTGCGGACGGCAAGCCGATGCCGATAGTGTTAAAGATTGAGCAGGAGAATTACAGTAGTTTGCTCTTCACACGTCTCGAAGAAGTTAAAGCTCAAGCGACATTTGTGTCGCCTCTGCAAAACGATCTCGCAAAAAACGCACTGGAATCAGCTGCAACAAGAGAAATATCGAAGCCAGCAGCAGCAGGAGAGAGTGAACGCAACCAACAACAGGGAAAGCTGCCGACAAACTCAACAGGGAAAGCTGCCGACAAACTGGGTGAGAAGGCGGAAGTAAAACTGGACTCGCAAAACAGCCAGTCAGACAATGTCGTTTTGTCGGACAGCTCGTCGCCTGTCCCAGAGAGCAGTCAAAGCGGAACGGACGCGAGCCAGCAATCGGAACAATCACTAGCCGCCAAAGCGCCGCGTCGCGAATCGGCGGCGAACACGGCACCGAAGCGCAAAGCCCAGGTGCGACAGGTACTCGAGCAATGGAACGCGGACAAATCGAAGTGGCAGTCGCGCTGGGAGTTCCTGGAAACAGCGGTGCCACATGCGGTGTGGCTCCAGGCAGCCAAGTTTGAAAAACCAAAGCTGCTGAATATGCTCCGAAACTCACCAGGTCCCGATGCGGTGCTGAACCAGATGGGCTGGCCGACTGTTATAGCAATGACTAAACATAGGCGGGAAACGATCATCTTTCTATGTGTGAAAGCACTTGAGGAGGAAGCTACCGAAACCAACATCGAATTTGCATTGCGAGACTGGCGGAAACGCATCGAAGCGTGCACAACGGCGCAAGCGCGAGCTGCCATCACAGACAGCTCGGACGACTGGAAGATGCTGAAGGCGCTTCACTATGGCGGGAACAAAGTGCTCAAACTAGCGGCATATAAAACGCAAGAGAAACTGAGTTGCTTGATAGTTTGTGTAATCATTTACAAGGAGAAGATCCAAGTGCTTCGTGGAGGATCTGTGGCCACGAGAATGAATGCTTACGAGGACGTAGAGCTACTGCTGAAGTCGCTGGCCACAAATGCGAGTATGGCGGCGGCGTACAAGTCGGGAGCTGAAGACCGTAAGTGGTCCGCGATCGCTGAGTACATGTCATCAGACGGGATGGAAGAGCGCACAGTAGCGCTGTCTCAATACTAAGGGCACCGATGCAAGCACAAACACTGACACAAGAACTGGGACAGATCTATTTGTAGCTTTCTACTCAATGAGGGATGCGTTTACGAGACGACAAGCGACGGATATGAACACAACCAAACAAACGACTACGGCGATCAGTCAAAATGTCTGCGGCTTTCGCAAAAGCCGAAGATGAGCATGGCTTGACGCTTTCCGACAAGCACGCCACAAGTGCAAAGCAGATGTAGTCCAACTACAAGAAGCACACACCTAAAGACAGAAGCAGAAGCTGAAAGTTTGATGAGCGCGTGGAGCAGAGCATGGGGAAGAGCAGAAGGCTCCGAACCGTTTGCATTCGTTACGGTAGATGAGTCCGGCAAAGGGGGAGTCGGGATGCTCGTGAACCCACGAACAATGCCGGCACCAACAGCGCTGAAACGGCACAAGTGGACGAATCGGATGATGATGCTGCAGATCAGCAACACCGTCTGGACTAACCTCTACGCTCCAAACCACGCAGCAACAAGAGAGCTATTTTATAGCTCGCTTGCGATACAACTAAACGATCGCGTCGGCTGTATGGTCATGGGAGGCGATTTCAATTGCGTCCAAAATACAGCAGTAGACAGATGGAGGATGAGGAAGAAAGCTGGTAACCACAGCGAGAGCAAAAAGTTGGACGAGTTGATTAAGGAACAAGAATTGGTAGATGCATTCGACGTTGCAAGCGCAGACCAAGTAGAACCGACAGAACCGCATGAGCTGTACACTTACTGGAGAGAGAAAGGAGCGAGTAGGATAGATAGGTTTTACGTAGCAACAGAACTGGAACACAAGATCCAGCAAGTCACAGCAGAAGTACCGCGGAAGAAGTCTGACCACCAAGAACTGCGGTTAGTTATGACGACCGGGGCGAAATTGCAACTCAGGAAGTCAAAGCCATGTACCTACCCGATCAAAAACATCAAGGCGCGATCTCGTGCGTAGACGACTAGAGGAGAGAGTGGACCAGATCACGACGCGACACAAAATCGAAACGGCATCGGACTGGGACGAGTTCGCGAGGCAGCTGGCAGCAGCGGTACGAGCCGAGACGAAACGGGAGAAGAAGCAGGCCCGAAAGCGAGAACGCAAACGCAAAGCATGGGACAAAAAGTATGGCAGGCAGACGCGCACAGAACTCACGGAGGCTGCAGAAAGAGAATCGATCAACAAGCAAGCGATGAGCATGGGATCGTTTCTGCAGTCGACCCAGAAAGACATACGACACTTCTTTAGGCGAGTATCAAACTGGTCTCGTGACCAAAACATCTCGGGTTTGAAGCCATGTGGAAGAACACGAAGAGATGGCGAGGCGCTTCCGGAGAGCATGGCAGACGCGTGCGAGGCGGTGCTGGGACAATCACACGCCACAATACCAATCCACAAGATCGAGGACAAACTAGATGAACTGATGCACAATACAGCAGGAAGCAAGGCGTCGCAGCAGCTGAACGACCTGCTAATGAGCCAGGTACAGGAGGAGGACGTTGCACAAGCCATCAAGAACCTCCAACGCCACAAAGCAGGCGGAACCGACGGACTCACGAATGATCTGTACAAGGATCTAGGTGAGGTAATAGTGTCAACACTGACAAGTACGATCAACAGCATCATGGACGGCGCCGCAATGCCAAGCACTTTTTTGAAGAGCCTGGTGGTGCCGCTGAGGAAATTGGGCGACTCGGCAAATCTAATGGACTACCGACCGATTTCAATGCTAGCGACGGGTTACAAAATTCTGGCAGCAATCCTGGCGACGCGACTACAGACGGAATTGGGAGGGATTCTAGATGAAGCGCAGCAAGGGTTCGCAAAAGACCGGCGAATGGAACGATCGCTCACACTAATGCAAGCGGTCATGATGCAGCAGTACTCAAACTACTACCAATCGCAGGACGACTCGCCGGCAGTATTGCTCCTCGAATTTCGAAAAGCATATGATACGTTTGACCGCAACTACATGCTGACGGTGCTAAAGCGCCTGGGCTTCAGTGAGAGCTTTATAGAACTGATCAGAAGAATGCACGCGGGCACGAGTGCACGATTTCTAGTCAATGGCGAGATGTCAATGAGTCGCAAGGTAGTTAGCGGTATCAGGCAAGGGTGCCCGCTTGCACCCCTGCTGTTCGTTCTGGCAGTCGAACCATTAGCACGTGCGCTCGACAGTGACGAAAAGCTCAACGGCATTCAAGTCGTGCCGGGCGGAAAAAACACCACAAAGCCTCGATCTTTGTAGACGACACCTCGGTGTTGCTCAGCAAGATGTCCGAGATGGCGCGCGTCCAAGAGAAGCTAGACGAGTTCGAAGCATTGTCGGGCCTAGTTGTGCAGCCAACGAAGAGTTGGGTCATCCCGATCAACAGAGCACGTCCGGCGAAGATGGTGATGGGGTACCCGGTGTTGCAGCCGGAGTGCACAACACGCTATTTGGGAATTGAAATCGGAACATGCAAAACGAAACAAGCCAACTGGGAAATTTGGATAAGCAAAATTTCAGCGCGACTGGCAATCGCGACGCAAGTTGCGAACTCAGTACTCGCAAAAGTCGTGATTCTTAATGCGATCGTACTACCAGCTGTCCTATTCACGTCGACGTATGAGCCACCGACGCCGGAGACAGTCCAGCAAATCGAGCTGATCCAGAAGCGGTTCTTGTGGTACGGCACGAGTGCGACACAAGATAAACGCAGGTCTGCTGTTCGCACCGGTCCAGGCCGGAGGGCTCGGTTTAATTGCAATACCTCTCGCGACGAAGCGGCACGCGAAGCGACACGCGACACACTGGATCCTCAGTCCCAAGACGGAACACACGGCAGGCTGGCACGAGCTGGCACACCCAGCAATCCCGCATACGAGCTCATGTTGCACGATAATGCCGCGACGACATACAGCACGCGCAAACAACGTAATGCAACGCAACGGAACGGCAGCGGCATGGGGAAGACTGCTGCTAGAGTATCACCTGAACGACAGCAATGAACGCGAACACGACTGGATAGCGCGACCATCAGCCCTCATCAAACAGGAACTGGCGGGATCCTCGTTCGAATGGAATGGAGAGACGGTTAAAATCACGAGAGCAACAGATCAGAGAGCGCAACGAGATGGATGGACGAAGGAGCTGCTGCGCTACTGGCCAAAGTTCACGTGGAACGACAATGCATGGCTTATCGACCGAGACGGGAAGGTGCTGACGGGTCGAAAACACAATATCGTCAAGTCATGCACAATTGAGGACTTAGAAATCACGAGAACTGGGAGTGCACATACACAAGCAAGCCGCCTCAGATATGCACGGCGTGGAACGCGACGAAGGTTCGACGGTGGACCCGGCTGGTAGTGTGTATCCTGATATGCACGCCAGAGATCGCCATCGGGGCAACGATGCGCACACCTGACAAACTGAAAATCCTGGCAAGAACCGACGTGAACAACTGGGGATGGCGGGTGGAAACGCAAGACACGGTAGTGGGAACGACCAGCAGCGGCATCGACGCCATACGACTATCCAGGAGTGTGGCACCACCGCTGTGGGAAGTAACAGTGGTAGCACCGGATCTAGGCGACAAAGCAAACCAAACAGCGGATCTGCTGCAGACGGAAGCGAGAGTGAGAGGCGTCGTGTTGGCGCCGCATCCAGCGACAACCCAATTACCGTGGCAAATATCCGAATTGACCGGTCCGCGGTGGGTTCTGCGAGCGATGGACAAAAATCGCAGTAGGACATTAAGTACGACCGTCAAAGGCAAATTGACACATGTTTTGGAGCGCATGAGGCGCGTCGCAGATCAACACGAATGGGCGGCGGCGGTGCAAACGCGACCACCAGTAGTCATCTGGAAGAGAGCTGGTTTAGTCACTGACTTCCAGCGCTTGGTGGGATACCGGGACGCGACGTGTCAGCTGAATCTGTTCCATAGCAATTGGACGACGTTAAGGTACTGCACAGTCGACAACAAATGTTCCGAAACAAGAGAGACTAGTTCACACATAATGTTGGAATGTACCAGAGCACAGGCTGCGTGAAACACGATTTTCGAGCGATGGACGGGAGAAGCAGCGACAGCAGGACGTAGAGACATGATGTTGCCGCACATAGCTCGACGCTCACCTCCACCGACGCAACTGAAGATCCGAGACGGAGTTTTACGTGAGTACGGCTGGTTTAAAGACGAGCATGACCGTGCGCTGGTCAAGATCTGGTTTGTTGTCGTGATGGCAACGCCGGCGACGCTCTGGCGATTGCGAATTGAGACGGCCCACCAACAGCTGTCTCGATCGTGTGAGGAGTGTTGCGCGCAAATATGGAGCGAATGCGCTAAACAAGTGCGAGCAGTAGCATGCAACAGGAAAACCCAAAGAGGAAGACAAATTGAGGGAGCGGCGATCGAACAGTGTTGGGCTGCACTGATCGAGGAGCCACTGCAGTTGATGCAAAGGAACAGTGAATGGAGGAAGGCACGCCTGTACTTCGACGGTGGAAGCCGAGGAAATCCATGTCCAGGCGGGAGTGGATGGGCTCTGCTAAAGCACGACGGCACACAATGGGACCTGCAAACGTGCGGGTACACGTGCCAAGGCCTGTAGTCAACGAACAATTACTGTGAGTACGAAGCATTACGTGAAGGACTCGCACGAGCGTACCAGGAGCTACGACACGAGCCGACGCATTTACAAGTGTTCGGAGACAGTGGAATTATTATTGACATCTGCAACGGAAAAGCGAGATCAACGGCGACGAACCTGAGGGCGTCGGCAAAGCGAGTCAAAGAGCTAGCGAGCCAGTTCACCTGGACGTCGTGGCACCATGTGAAGAGAGATTTCAACAAGATGGCGGATTTGCTTGCAAACGTCGCCATGGGCTCAAAGGACAGAGCGGTGATAGGTAGAGGGGAGAACGGCGTAAGAAACCAACGATTCCAGAGCGTAAAGGGCTGGATGGTCTCAGACATAGCCGGAAAGGAATGTAAGAGAGGTGCAGAGACAGTCAAAGACAGGATTGCAACGTATATGGGGGCCTAAGTGCAACAGCTAAATGGAACACCCTTCTCTCTCTGAGATCAACTACATATAAACGCACAAACATCTGCATAACAAGTTGTCGCAAACGACAAGGAGTCTTCTTTTGATATTTGTGTGCTTGAATTCGAGTGGCTACAAGAGTGCTATTTGCCACCCTTAGACAGTTCATAAGTTCATGTTTCGCCTGCATTGGATGCGCATTCTCGTGTCGCTCATATTGATCACATCTGCTTGGCGTTCGATACCGGCCGATATTACACTGAAAAGACAGGTGCGCACGTTGCCGGCAACTAAGTCAAATAGCACACCAATTTGCATTCTCATGTTGTGGTTGCCATTCGAACCAAGGCACTTTTATAGAACCACCATGTGCAGTTGAGCACCACTGCCAAAGTGGAGAGATCATAATGATCGCAGAATTATCCTCAAGTCCAACGCACGCAATAAATGATGAATGATCTACATGAATGTTCAAGAGGAGCTTGGCGTACGTGTTGTAAAGTACGCCTTCATCTTTTAAGACTACGCAGAAGTGTAATCATGTGTGACACAACAATAGTGTAATCATGAAAATTTTACTTGACAATGGTGGTAAGTGATAAGGTTTGCAAACAGCGTATCTGGTACAAGAAGGCAGTTTGCTTTCCTCTTTTGTATGCAAACATATTACATCTAGTGGTTTGTATGCTGCATGAATTTACATGATGTGTGTTACATCCATGTAGTTAGTAAATGTCGATGCACATTACGACATAACTATGTATATGCGTTATTGTGCTACGCACACACGAATGTGAAATTAGATTTGTCCCATTTTGAAGTCCCTTTCATCCTTTTCATATTGGTGATTCCAGATGTATGCGCAATGACACGAAATGCGATTGCAAAAAAGTGCTCGGTAATTCGCTCAACAACTCAAAGGGGTAATGAAAATTGATGTTTGGTATTTGCAGGTACTATATCTAACGTGCTTTACTCAATTTTAGCACATACAATACGACATCCATGGTAATACTGTTTTGTTTACATTCAGCGCGAATCGACAAATCTTTACAAAATTACACCAGAAAGCGACCTAGTTATCGCAGACCGCTGTAAAAGTGTACTGTTTGAGTCATGACATGTATATAAATAAACGATCAACTTTTTGCATCACTTTAAGAAACATGTTCGAAAGGACCACCAGACAACCGCGTACATATACAACAACATCTCTACTTGACAAGGTCCGCAGTATCAGATATATTGAATACGACTCGCAGAGGTCATGTTGCTGGCTTCGTGCACATTTCTCGCACTGCCATTATCACAGAAGCTGATTTTGTACGGGTAAAATAGTACGTCAGGTATTATATATGGGCATGAAAACGCACAACACACATTTAGTACGGATTTAAAAGATGCGCGTGTCATCTCTACGGCGGCGGTCAAATCGTGTACTGCTTTCGTGTGCGTTGCACGTACTCCACTATCATATGCTCGTAATTCGCTCGTTGTCAATTATTAAAGGGCAATACTATAACATATGTTTGGGTTGTTGTAATTTATGACAACTTGCTGCAGCATTTTGATTTCCATTGTAGCTATAAATACAACCACGCCTGAATGGTGCAAAGAATGTCAAAGTAATGTACAAGATCAATTTATGCTTAAAGTGCAAGTGCCAATACATTGATAGAATATGAATAATGCTTGCTTAGCACAACTACGTGATATGTCGCCCTTTAAGGGTTAAGAATTTATGCTGGACATAAACGACTCGTTTTTCCGCATCAAAATTAAGGTAGAAGTGAGCAAAGTGAGCCGATGATTGATAAAAGGTGAATATTTAAAATCACAAAGAATTTGGAACTGTTTTTACGTAATACTTAGTAGTATTAAATCAATTAAACTATCTATTTCAAAAATACTTGCAGTGCCATATGATATTTCTGAAAAAGATGCAATTATATTAATATGGGTAGGACATGTCTCCTATCGCATATTGAATTTTACTATAGTAAGATTTGGGTTGATGATATACTTTTATGAGGCAAGACACTTTCTATTAAGCGAAAATTTAAATCGAACGACACTAGTCATTACCAGGGTTCCAAAATCAAACACTGTTGCTATCACCAAACAGAGTATTGATTGGCCGGGGTGGGTGTATTCTAATTGTCTTTTTCAAAATGGTATCACATGTGAAAAGTACAGTTGTGCTTATTTGTATATATTGGTATGTTATGTAAAAAAAGATAATAATAATAATATTTATTGCGATGTTACAAACGCGTAATGAAATGCATTTTAGTTAAACATATCTAAAATTGAAAGCTCGAGGACGACTGTATACCACTAAGCTATTGACAATTTATATATTAGAACATGTTATGCGAGACAGATCACATTGGATTTCACAAAACCAACAACAATAGTCTCTGCTACCACTTCGTCCCAATATTGACGCACTATCGCCGCAATCCGAAAGGTATCGCTTGCGTGATGTGGCATCGATATTTACACACTACGATGGAAAACCACGCCATGGGTTGATTTTCAGTTTGACCAAAAAGTAGTTTGCCTTTATGAAACGAAATAACAACGCATTTAAAAAAGTGACTACAAAGTTACTGCTACCAAATAATACAATATTTGATGCAAATACCACACGACCATTTTACGAGTTGTGTTAGACTGTTATCAGTTTTCAGCGACAACGATTTACATACTATGAATATGTCAAAACATGGTGTCGTTTTTTACTTAATTTCTGTGTCTAAGAAAATATTTACATTATGATTATGGTAAAGGAATTTACGTCCTAGGTGTCATTTCTAAAAGAAAAGTGAAAATGTAATACCACCATGAGTTTAGTGAGATCAAGTATATTTAAACTTGATCAATATGTGTTAGCACATTGTGGTGAATTCCATATCATTTCACATGTCGATGGCTCGGTGGATTATACTGGTGCAGTAATCTGCCGGTCTTGCTCTTAAAGTCCACGTAATCTGGCTTTGAATGGCGCCATGACGCCGAAGTCGAGCGGCTGGTAATTTGCAGTTGAGTTCGACAAAGGCGGCGCGACCTAGCAGCACGCATCTCCATCGACAAGTTCATTCTCTTTTACGCTGGCATGAGCCTCGAACTTGTCTAAAAGTAGAACAGAGAAAGACGAAATCTTGTGTCGTAGAAACTTTATTACATACATTCTATAATGTCTCGATCCATCCATCTGTTCCCTTGAAAGGCATAAACGTGCGCATCGGATAGGTCGCACGCTTGTTTGACTCGATGGATCCATCAGAGTGACCTTTCACAATATACAGCATCCGCCTGAATCACTAGCACCGCAGGAAGACTTGGCGAATGGGCACGCGCACCGCAGATCATCGCGTCGCTTCAAACCTCGTTCCTGGAATTGCGTGGTGAATCGTCGAGTACCATCGCCGATTCGTCGACGTTTAGTATCTCGGACGGATCGTATATGCCATACTTAGACTAAAACCGCTCCGTAAACGCGCGACGAGATGCCAGCAGTTCGTCGGCCGGCAGCTTCGAAAACAACGGTGAACGTTGGTAGAACCCGTAACTGTTTGCAATGTATTTGGTATTGTTGTAGTGTATTGAGATAGTTAACACGTAGTTGTAGTGAGAAAATTTACGAGCATTTATTTATGAACAACGTGCGTCATGCAATCAGATGCAAATATCGGGTGGCGGACAGTTAGTGAGTCGCTAGTGAAGCGTTGCGTATTGATGAGCAAAGCGGTGGCACAATCCTAGTAGTGGATTACTCGCCCGTGCAGGATCATTAATGCTCATGTACGAAACGAGCCAAATGATATGATAGGTTCTAATGTACATTATCATGCGCGTTGTGAAAAGCAATTGCTCCTCCCGTCGTACATCATTCATGATCGTCACCAGCTCGTGTGAAAACGGCACTTGTTCCTTCACACCTTGCCCACCTGTCGTGTTTCTATTCACTCCCATTGTTCTCATCGATCGTAACTTCGCTCTCTACCCATCCACGTAGCGTACGTCGAGGGACAGACCATAGTTTAACAGTCTATGTGAGCCTATGTGTACGCACTTGCACGAGCGCTCATCGGCACTCTCAACGATTCAGCACGAGCACACTACGTATTTGAATTTACGGCATCAAAAATTATTGCACTCACTCGTGCATCACATTGGCGTCGCAGTATACGTTGTGCTGTACTGTAAAATGTCCTTTTTCCAACCGTACAAAGATTGTGCAGTAGCTTAAGAGACCTTCCCCCCGCAAACAAAATCATTTGTTTGAGCGTTTTGCTTGTAGCAGTTGCTCATAAGAAAAATAATGTGCGGAACGAATTTGGACTTGTGTCAACAAAGGAATAAGTATATATGTTGATACCGCAATGTACACATCAATCGTAATATAAAACGCACAATGAATGTCGACGTTCCTTGCAACGACGAACTCGATCGCGCTTAATAGGCACATATTGATGTAGATCGAATTTTAATCCATGTTTAATACAAAATTGTATCGTTTCGCGCACGATGAAGTAGTTCGTAGACGACTACAGTCATAGCACTTGTTACGGCTGACACGATAATAGCTTTATGCTTCGACCACCGCCACATCGTCACCCTACTGAATCTGTAAACACGAGACACCCCCTCGACTGTGTCGCCATTCACGATGCGAGCAAGCGCAGCGATCATGGCCTGATTTGTCGCGCATACCTGACGCGCTCGCTCCGTCGCGTCGGTCTCGTTGCATCACCAATTGTTTTACGTATTATTGTTGTAATTCTT
>JAADXH010001200.1:0-12772 GCA_023337595.1 Globisporangium camurandrum | reverse complement strand
TGATATCCTTAACATTGTCATAATAAACATAGATGGAGACAGTAAGCGCGAGACCATGCTACTGGAAGATACAGGTCCATTCACCTGCGCTGCCAGAATGGAGTGTCGAGACTCGTCATCGCTCTGCCTTTTCACTCAAGTTAAACGCGGCTTAATTGGCGAAGCACTGTAGCGGCAGTGGCAACAAATGCATTGTATGGATGGCAGCGAAAACAGGTGGGAGCTAGCGAGACGTCGTGAAGGTAGTAGGGTTATTCCGATCAGCTGAAGTGAGTCGATAACCAATTATATCAAACAACAACAACTCTCTTGCAAACAGTCGGGAGCTAGTAGCCGCAGTAGTTTTGTTTAGCTAGCTTACTTGGCGTGAACGCGTTCGGACCGACTTTGTGTGGAGCGCCAGCCAGCATCGCTTGCCTATCAATCCGCCGTCAGTGATGCGGCGCGCAATCTTTGCAGTCGATGCGACACGGACGCTCGCGAGCGCAGACGAAGACGAGAGCGAGGCCGTCGCGCTCGCATGCACCGAATTCATACTTGCCGAAACGAACGTGTACTATGCGCAGCACATACTTGCACGGCGCACACTGCATCGGGTCTCGGATCGCGTCGCGAGCGACATTGTTGATGCAGTGTGCTCCGCAGTGCTTCGTGCCGAGCAGCCGCTATCGCTGGAGTACTTCGTCCATGAAGCCGACCCTACATCGAACGCGATCGACCGCCATGCAGTGCGCACGTTGCCGAGTCGCTCGCCCGAGAAAGCAAAGGTGCAATCAAATGATACGATCTGTGGTGCACGACGCAGCGGTGTGTCGTCGCCATCTCGAGGCTCGCGCAGTAGCAGCTCACCCGACAAGCTCGCGCACACTGCTGTCGCGGTACATCCACGCGGCAGCACTGTCCACAGCACAACACGAGCACGTCGTACAGGCAATCGAGGTGCGTCCGTGTGCGCTTTACGGTATGCATCGCTGTGTTGCCGCAAGCTGATCACTCGTGTGTGTGCATGTTGATACATACGTGTGTGTAGCATCGATGGCAACACCTGCGACAACAACAGCAGCAACAGCAGATCGCAGCCTAAGCATCACATCGATACCAGACGTCCTCCTGCTACCGGATGTACCAGACGACGACGCCGTACGTCGTCTCTCGCTCTTAGAAATTTTGCTGTCTACTGCCTAACAGCCTTCGTCCGCCGCTTCTACCTGTCATTAGGACACACGGGCGTGGCGCGCAACGTGCCTCCAGCAGCTCACTGCATCAACGCGGAGAATGTCGACGTTCTCCAAGTGGGCGACCGTTGCGCGTGCATTCGCACCGTCGTCTTCTGATAATCACCGATCGATGGAAGTCGAGATCGTCGAGAGTTCCACGCCGCTGCTGCAGTCGCTCACGCGCTCAACGTCGTCGACCAGTAGCCTCAAGATGAAGTCGAACATCGATAGCTTTGCTGCAATTGTCGATGTTCCTCCAGTCAATGAAGAGCATTCACAGCAACAGCAGCAACAATCGAGTCGGAGCCTTCGACAGCAGCACAGCAGTGTGAGTAACACCGCATCGACTGATAGAAGCGATACGAAGCCGCATAGACTCAAGAAGACAAGCAGTAGTAGCAACAGCATCTTCCTGCAGGACAAGCTCTCGCGCAAGCCGATTAAGGATACACCGAGCGCCAGTATCAATGGCTACGCTACAACAACAGCCCAGCAGCAGCACAACGCGCACTACTATGAGCCAGCGCAGTCCGAAATGGACGCGACGCTGCTGCCATCGACAATCCACCTTGCGCGTGGCGTCGTCTTGACGCAAGGCGAAGCGTTTGTCGAAGGACCTGCGCGCATTGAGAGCCCACACACGATGTCCCGCAAGCGCTTTGACGTACGTCCTTGCTTTCTGTCTACAGTAGTACTAGGTCGTTAGGCTCTCAACCGACGCTGTCGCTCTTCGCTATACTACAGCTGCATCAGAGCCTTGCGACCGATTTGCTGTTGCAGTGGGAGACGAGCGACCGCGCTGCGTCGATGCACCACCGCACGCAGCGACCCAAGACCGCAAGCGCAGCTGCTAGTAGTTTGTATGAGGACGCCGACGACGATTGTGCATACAAGCCGTACGAACAAGTACCCGCAGCGCCGATCCCATTGCCGCCTTCGTTCCTGTCACCACTGCGGACATCGACGCTTGCGCTTCCAAAGACGGTGAGTGCGTTTGTGACGCATGAAGAGCTCCTACTGCTGACGATCGTTCTATCTGGCGTTTGTGTGTGTGGACTGTAAACAACAGCATCTTGCATTGTCGCGGTCGGCGTCAGCGCTGCGCGTGCGGTCGCCATCACACAGCAAGAGCAGTAGCAGCCATCATGCTAGCAATGCGACGCTCCTTGGTACAAGTGCGAGCGTCGCAGCGCTGCCAACGGCCAGTGACGCGCTCCGCCAGTCATCGCTCCGGCCTCGCACTGCACTCGCTCTCACTAAAGCGTCATCAGCAACAACAACGGCAACAGGACCGAGTCGACGCATCGACAAGCACGCGACTAGTGGACGCAGCAGCGCTTCCTCTACAACAGCACCAACAGCACGTACAACTGCAGCTGCCACGTACCAGCGCGAGTTCCCCAAGCCCCACGCAGGCGTCGTGCGGCTGAGTCAACTTGACGACTCGCAGCGCCTCGCGTGGATCTCTCCATGAGAAATGAAGGACGGAGACGATAGAGACAGTTTGACAGACACGACACACGACCTCTATTGTTCTCTCTCCTACAGCAAATGTTGCTATGGTACACAAGACGTCGACGCATCCGCAGTCACATATGCGCTGCACAGGCGCGTAATTGATGGCGGCCACTCTGCGCCGCGACGACGTTTGGTTCGTTTGCACTGCAGCCACAACGACGACGGCAATAGCAAGAGAGAGAGAGAGAGAGAGAGAGAGAGAGAACGAGCGAAGCTGTCAGCGCTAGGATCGATTCGCGTTCGATACACAAGACGATGTTGCTGCTGCTGATGGCACGCACCGGTTGTTTGCTGCGCGCGTCGCTTTTGCCTGTGCGCGTGCGGCATAAAACTGTTGGAGTGCAGCAGCTGCACGCTGGGTGTTCGTTGCTTGGAGCGCAGCGTCCTGAGCAGCGACCGCGTACCGAACTGTCAATAGCGAAAGAGAGAAGCGAAGAGAGAGATCGTGAAGAAGGACAAACCAAAAAGAAGAGAAGGGAGAGCAAAAGACGCACGTGGTGCTTTCAATGGCAGCATCACGGGCTGCTGAGACTGAGACGCTGTTGCTGTTGCTGTTGCTGTGAATTGGGAGGACACGACGATCGCTTTGTGTTTAGCTTCTGCTGCGAGCGCTCGTGACAAGTAGAACGTCTTGAGCAGCTGTGTTGGTGGTTACAATACAATCGTATGAGCACAGAATGTAGAGCAGTGCGCGTCCGTACGGAGCTATAAACGCACCAAACGTGCGTCGTGCGCTTTCGATACGTTAGCAGTCACACGCGCGTCGCCTGAAGCAGACGACGCAGCTGCTGTGTGCGTCGTAGACGCCTTGTTGATGTGTTCTGGCTCGAGCTCGCGCTCTGGTTCGTTTGCAATCGAAGCACTGGTGGTGGATTTCGCAGCAGCTGCAACGTCAAAGTGTGTGTTAAGCACGTGCACATCGAGTTCGATTGCTGTCAGCGGCTCGCTGATTGCGATGTTGTTGCTGTTGTTATTGTCATCATCGGCATCGCTGAGCACCTCCCAGTCGTCGTCGTCGTACGCGTCACTCTCGCTGTCGCTCGTGACGATGTCACTCGACAGCGTGCGACTGCGTTGGTGCAATTCGCTCGAGTCGCCGGTCGAGAGCACATCGAAGAAGCTGTCGATACTGTCGAGCGACGTCGTGCGGCGCGACCGTAGCGAGTACAATGCATCCATTGTATGTCGCGGTAGTGGATGTGTGTGTGCGTGTGTGGTAGTGATGTATGTAAGCTAGCGCGTGAAGTAGCAATTGTCGGACTGACGATGGACTAGAGCTTGCCAATTGTCTTACGTTGATGGTGGGAGAGCGCGTCGCTGTAGACGACAGCAAAGGCACTGCTGCTGTAAGCTGTGTGCAATGCGCACAAACTGTGCAAGCACGAGAGTGGAAGAGAGTGCAGTCGAGACACACGTGAACACACGACACCTGCTGGTTGCAGTGTCAGCTGGTCGAGTTGCGCTGCCTCGAAGTTGTTTGTGCTCGATGATGTTTTCAATATTCTCAGATAGCCAGCTCGAAATTGAACAAATTTGCATTACTATATATAATAACTTAATGTAAGATCGAGAAATTCAGCGTCGACTTCTTTGAGCAATCTAAAGGCTCTGTCCAGATATGACTTCAACCGGCGGTCAAAATTTTACCGGTGTTAATACTAGGTGGCATACATATCACGCAAACGACAAATGGCGCACGAAAAAAATGGCATGCATGCACATTATAAATGTCGCACGTTTAAGCGACGAAACGGAAGGAGCATAGGTAACAGACACTAGTGGACTGCCAAGCTAGGCGCAACGAGCGGCGTCCACCAGTGATCTGTGTAGGTGGGCCCAGAGACTGACGTTTATCAAGCGGAATAGGCAGCGTCGACCAGAACACAAACTGGTTTTGCTCACCTGCTCAACTATATATTATGCTCCTCTTAAGTACGATTTTAGGGTCCGTGCAACGGAACGTCACTCAGCACCTTGAGCGAGGAAGCATTGAGTGGATTTGAACAGTTCTCTACAACAACAGAGATGTGGTGATTCTAAAAGTGTTTATTTACTTGCATGACGTGCGTTGCTCGCAGATCGCCAGCGACCACTCAAACTAGCGACTTGAATAACTAGCTAGTGACAAATGCAAGGGAACACATACACGTCAAATCACTAACGGATACTGACGTGCAACTTCGTATGTGGAGCTCCTAATACTAGTTGATGTGCTACATCAACTCCTAGTAACTAGAATCTAAACGACGTATATCTAACATCTAGTTGTCCTATTATCTAATTACTACGCAAACTTATGTGTAAGCACTCTGTGTGATGCAACGGCTTTCACCCCATTACAGCCCAGATCACGGTAGTCAAATCTGGACAGAGCCCATAACTAGTCATCGACACCTAATATTGCCACCTGCTCTGTATTTCTAAATAGGTATGTCGCGTAAACGACGAATAACATTGTAATGCAAAGATAGTTGTTGTCGAGTTGTCTCGAGCAAAGTGCGTGTCAATATTACCAGATGCCCAGCTGTATAGAATTTAATTTACTCAACTGATTTCTTCAAGAGCAATGACAATACAAAGAAATTAAAAATGACCTACCATTTGACCAATCTAACGTATCCGTGTCGAAAGCAGGTGACGAGGCAAATATCGTTTTTGTTTCATTGCGTGAGCAAAGTCGACCAGCAGGTCGTCTTTAACGCCATAACTTGGAGTAGCGAGAGGTGGATAGTCGCATGTATGACTTTTCATTTGTATTCCTGAATACTACTGATCCTGTATTAGTGGTGCGTCTCGGCTGCAGTATTTGATATATGTTTATGAGACTTCTCAATAATATCAGAATGTCTGCTTGATAGAGAGCTCCATTTTGAGTTTTGTTGGCGAGTTTCAAACGCATCAAATTTACCAGTTTTGTTCCTAAGCATTTTACACTAGCACAAAAAGACTCATTAACTTTCTCGATGTGTCAGGAGTGGTGAGTCGAATGCTGTCGTTTGGCTTTGACGACTTTTAGAGCAAAGGCGTCCAAACTCGTCGTAAAAATTCGAGTTGACTTTCGAAGTTGTCAAAATGGCCGTATTTTGGCCGTTTTGTTCGACTTGCTAAATCTATCAAATTTATGTAACATTGCTTCAATTCTATATTTCGACAGTAAAGATATCGCAATAGCTCGAACAATTGAGAGTGGGGTCATAATAACGAGCTTTAAGCAAATTTGAACATCGTTGCCCAAAGGAAACCTGAAGCAATCGCCATTGCATGTTAAACGCGCAGGCGCTAGATGCTGGTGCAGGAGCTGCTGCGTGGTGGCGTACCGGTACGAGGTGGTGTAGTGGCGTGCTGCCGTATGGTGATGTGTGGTAACGTGCTGCTGTGCAGTGGCGTTCCGGATGGTGTTATGCTGCGTTGTATCGATACACCATCGAGGGAAGCGCGCTAATGGCGAGCTATATGTTTGGCGCCATTTGGCATAGCTTAACGGTCGTTTTGCGTTTGCATGTTTTGCCGAAGACAAAAACTATTCATTTACTTAATGTAATGATTACGTTCGGTTTTCAGTGAGGGCGAAATATCTTGGCGCCGATTTTGACTGTGCTAGACAGTCGATTTGTTTTTGCTAGTTTCGCCCAAAACACAAACCACTCATTTACGTAAAACATTGTTTACGTTTGTATTTAAGTTGGTAAAAATATTTCACGATATATCGTCGTACCTTTAATCATAATGTAAGCAAGCTTTTGATTTTCGTTTACTCATATATATATAATGCAAAGCACGGAATCAAGTAACCAGTTTTGAACGTGTAACAATATACAAAACACGAACCATAAGTGCGAAGCGTAGGCAGAAGGCCGAAAGTCGCGTATGACACTATGTTGTGGTCACGACTTACTTATAAAATACAGACTGCAGCCTCAGACGTGCGAATTCGGCTTTCATCGTAACTGTTTAAGTGACATATACTTTGAGGGTGTAAAGCGGGGTTTTGTGGCACATTAATGTGCACTGGAGTGGATATTTGTTTTTAAAATGGAACAGCAAGCTTGGTATCAATTTGTTGAACCCAATTCACGTACATTGCTAATCCAAATGATTAATAGTAACGTTCGCGTACTCGAAGTTAAGAAGTTGATTAATGTGCTCTTTGTCAAAATATTATAGTATAGGACCGACAAATATTCCGTTTGCAACCATTGATGATTCCAAATCAAATACCAAGCAACCAAAGTCAACCAACAAGTGGCTCCGAGCAGATCCCACCAAGCTGCACACATATGTACTCTAGGTCAACTCCGCTCGACATAAACCAAACGGAATCGTCCCAACAACAAATCCCAGTTATTTTTAGCCTTAAACATACTATCTCCTAGTTGAACTGAACAACTTATTGGCGGCGGTGTCACTCTGTAATCGCAGTCAAGATGTGTTGCACTAATATACATGATATAATGAACGCCAAAAAATACTTATGAATAAAATCCTAAGAACTATCCATCTTCATCACTCCGATCGAGCAAGCTGATTTATGACACAAATAGTGGCTGGAGTCTTCGTTCATTCATTTGCTGTTGTAAGTCTTCATCCATTCAGTTGCTGTTGTTGTTTTCCAGTGCGCTGCTCGTCGTCGATTAAAGTCGATTCGTCAGCGACGAAAGTCGAATGAGTGCTTTTACGCATGTGCAGTCATTGAGAATCAGGATCTGCGGTCAGCTCTTTCTATGTTGATGTTGCTGCAAGCGGGTTTGACGATACTCGGAAACGCCTCCAGTAGTTGTAGATTTCCACCATCTCGAGATTCGCTATGGATTGTCCATCACGGACCCCTCAGCACCTCTTGCATCTAAATCCTCTATAATTAGCATACCAAATCGCTAAACCGTCTCATTCCTGCGTCTGAGAGGTATCGATAATGTAAGCCTCACAGAGGAAACCAAACAAACCGTGCATTGACAATAAACCAACAAGAATTCCAGCGGATTCTTCCCGGAGGAAAGACGCCATTATTTCGATCAGTGATCTCATATAGACAGCAAAACAATTCCGACTTACACACTTGACACTCACATTAAAACGCAACGTCCTCCAGCGTATAGTATCTCCATCAAATTTCTCGCATGCAGGTAATGCATTGGGTGCTTATACCCACACACTGAGAGTCTCGATCATCCACACATACACAAACAAGATAAAACGCGGCATTTTTTTACTATCAATTACTTGCCTCACTCTCATTCGAACATGTTCATTCAAATAGTCGCCATTCTCACACAATGCATAGCCGCTCTACTTGCTAACACACGTTCAGCCCACGCCTACACATCAAACGCATCATGCACTCGTATTGTCGACAGGTGACTTGACGCAGACGGGATGCATGTACCGGAACGGCGTGAAGAAGGGATACTTGTGAGGCGGTACTTTGTCGGCAAATTGCAGCATTATATATTCAAACATGCAAACATGCAAGCTCACAGCGCCTTCCTGTTTCTATCTCATTTGTCTTATGAGGTATGAAATGTCGCCGCTGTACAACTGATTCAAACGAGTTTTCCGCACATTGCGCCATTTGTTAGGTCTCTTGGATTTTTGGATTGTGCTCTTTGAGTCGCATCAGCAATATCGATAGAAAGCAATCGGTTACTTTTCTTAGCCCAACTTGCTTGATCGTGCGCAGTGATTCGATTGCGAAGTTCAGTGCTGATTCTTTTCTAACAATTGAAATATATAACCCAGGATGAAATCGTCGTTGTGAAGGTTGCAAAACTTTACCAACTGGGTCGTCACTTGGCATCAGGGATTCCCTCGACTTATTCACCACTAATTGTCAGCTGGAACTCCGCTTCAGCAGAAAAACTTTAGCGCAACTAATGTCTTGCACCTGCACCATCGTGTGTATTCTGTCCAAACGGCTTGCGACGATAACAGCACCTACGCCATTGTGTGTATTCATCACAAGACGGCTTGCAGTTATCGTGATTGAAGAGATGGCATCTGCTTGCATCATATACGTCGGGCGTCGCACAAAACTGTCGTGTTTTGACTGATCTCTCCATAACCATGACTGCTTAACTCTCGCGTCAACATCTTTGATGAAACACTAGTATTTGATAGCATGTCGACACATATGTGGCAGACTAACTGCAACCCTTTTTGCAATCGGAGCCAACGTATACGATACGAAACATCTAGCGTTGGGCATCCGCCTCTCACGACTGCTGAACTTGGGGTAATGGAATTGTTATGATGTATTTATGTCGTGGCGTGAACGCGCACATTACACGAAACGTATTCTTTCGGAGATGATGTGATACACCTTGATGTCGAAAACAACATTCGAATCGCGCACGTTGTTACAAAAAAGCAAAAGTTGATGGCGACTCGGTCGATAAACTCAGTTGAACTGCACTACAGTTTAATGAGCATACTAGTCACGTCTAGGTGATGATAATGGTCGTAGCACACATTGTACATATCAAAGTGGCTGACGCAGATATCCTTTCTCTAATCCCGTATTCTGCCACATCGAAAAATCGCTTCGTTAAACTACAGGTTGTGCTATTAAAGCCAGCTTTGGCGCTGTAGCGCCTACACATCGTTTCACGCTCCTGCAGTATGCTGTATGTTACCGATTTTTATACATCGCATAACTGCTGGTCGCAAATGGAGTATATGTGGGCGACAAAAATATAAATGGTGAGACATCACTACAATTCTCTGTAAGGCTCTGTTTCAATGTCATCATTATACTCGACACAAACCCCTAGAGATATTCCATTGCTGGATTTTCAAAATTACGCGATTTATAGGGAGTCCAGAAGCGCACTGTAGCGCAATGCAGCATGTTAGTATTCTAAATACCACTGAGGGGTGTTTGACTGTCAAACAGTATCCATTTTCTGTATATATCGAGTAATTTGTGATGTGAAATGAGTAAATATGATTGATAGCAGTTGAAAAAGGTGTATTGTAACTTACAAATAAGCAAGCTTTTTGTCGGCGACACCCGGTATAGTGTTTTCCGTTAAACCAACACATCCGACGAGAAAACGTCAGCGTGAAATCTACCATTCATTCGCATATTACAGGACGTAAAGGTAGACTTAACAGTCCGATTGGTAGCACATCCCATAGAGATGTCAGCTTAACTCCATACATTTTGTGTTTGATCGAATGAGCACAATACGTTTGTACGCATGCGCAAGAGTGATGCCATTTAATACAGTAAATATCAATTGCATAGTCTTATTTAGACGGCTCTCTATAACTGAATGCGTCAACCCGCTGGTATCATGCCGCTAGCATAAACGTCATCCAGAAGATCTTGTTTAGGTGATTGGTCGTATAGAACAAAATCACGTCATTGTTTGCGATGCTGACAATATTCCTTGCGCTGGCATTCGCGCATACACTGCTCTGCGTTGAATATATATATTGGTCGCTCTTGAGCGTGTGACATTTCATGTATTTCGTGCACTTCTTGCTCGGTCGAATGCATGGTCGATGGTGTTGTTCCCACGCTGTAAACCTTTACTGTCTGAATGTATAATTCTCTTGTCGCACATACTATTAGCTGTTTGTCGTACTCCCATACGTCACAGTTAATGCGACACGCGAATAGTTGCTTTAACCATCTTACAAGCTCGCATGATATCTCTTCTGTTCTTATGCTAAGGCGATGTTATACACTCGTGTAGCAAATTAATACACCGAATATTTAGTTACTTTAGCTTTTAAGACACTTTTACGTACTCTCTTATTAGTAAGTAGTAGTACTAGATCCAAATTATTGTATTTTACCTTGTTAATACATTCGCTCGATCCAATTACATGTATTTACAAGCACGCGTGTCTCTTCTGTTCTTTCGCTAAAGCGACATGCTACACACATGTAGCAATTAGTAGACGAATAAATCATATCTAAATCATCGTATTTACCTAGATAATGCATGCGCCCAATTGAATAACACAATTTCACCGCATGACGTTCCTTCTCAGTTACTCACGAACACAGCTGAAACTGTGAATCTTGACAGTGTAAGCTCTTAGTTATGCATTTAATGTAACGGTATTGCACACTCAGCGCTGCAGAATTATACTCTCGCAATATTTTAAAGTCAGCTATGTCAAGCTGCTTTACAATTGGTCACATATTCATGAATGTTTGACATTACGAGCACGATTGAAACTATGAATCTTAACAGTGTAAGCTCTCAGCCATGCAATTAATGCGCTCAAAATTTAATGCTATGTATTTGCGACACTTGTAGTATGAACGAATAATATTATTTGTGTGTTATCGCCATGTGTGCGTAAATGACTTGTATATGTTAAACGAAAACACAAAGAGTACTAAAATTATAGATATACATACTTCAACATATAGATGAATAAGCTATGATGTTGTGCGTAAATGAATTGTATGTGTTAAACTAGAACACAAAGAAACCTAAAGTTATAGATCTGTACCTTAACAAGTAGATGAAATATCTATGTTATAGTCGAAAAATTCGCTAACTTAAAGAGTTGAACATGCAAAATGAGCTATTTTTTGTATTCATATGCTCTCGAGTGTTTTACAAGTGCACGATAATGAACAGATTATGAGATGCCAATTACTGTTCTGTGAATTCAGTGCACTTAGTCATCCCAGCCTATTTGAATTGACCAGGCTAGTTATAATGTTGATACCAGATGCTAACTCTATGTAATCTTGCTAGAGGAGTGTATATGTAACGGGGTTACACGCGCTGGTTATATTTAATAACCCAGCGCTGCGGAATTCTATTCTCGCAATACATTTAAAGTCAGCTTTGTCAAGCTGCTATATAATTGGTCACATATACAAGATAGTTAGACATTTAGACCAATTAGACAGTCAACAATTTAGAAGTTAGCAGGACCATTCATTTAGAATAGATTTAGCTATATTATTAAATATACTAAAACTAGGAAGTTAGCTGTTTGTGCTAGAAGTGCACAAACACCGAACCTATTCATTCAATACACTTTTGGACTTTGCTTCCTACGAGACACTCTTCGCTTCCTCTCGACTGTGCTGCGTAACTCGGGCTTGCCCGGTTACAGTATAATACAGATGATGAACTACAAAACATTCACCCGCAATATTTGTATTGTAAAATGCAGCGCACATCATATGAAATATATTCACTGTCACGAAAAATGTCTTAACATACGTTTACGCGCAAAACGTTGTGCAAACTCACGTATTTCGAAACCATGTTTAACTCCGAATCGATAATTCACTTTTTGTCTCGAATATAATATACTAGTATCAAGCGATCGAATGAAATGAGGTAGATATTGATATCCAGTCGGTTTGTTTCGCTGATGTTCTTGCCAACAACTTGGTGACAAAGGCAGTATAAATATGTAGTCTAATTTCCAGCACGGTTTTTCACAATGTCCAGTAGGTTTGCAAATTTTAAGTGTTTCTCCTGCAATTACGTAAAACTTGAAAATTGAGTTAATTTGGTCGCAATCAAGGTACCAACTAGACAAATTAGGTGCAAATACTCGAGAAAAATAAATGTGTACCGTTTGAAGGAGTTGCACAAAGTCGATTTGTGTTAAGTACTTGTAAGACCCATTATTGTTTGCGGTATACTTTTTCATGCTTGTTGTAGATACAAGGTGTAGTATGTATTGATTTTTTCAGTAAATCAATTTATATATAGTTCAGCAAATGCTATAACGTAGTTGCAATATTTGTGTCCTGGATTCTCAAATCTTGTAAGCTACCTGTTAAAATTTAAGCTTGTTGAACACGTAGCTACAGTGCGCCTTATAATTATACGGACACTTGATTTTTTTTGAATAAAATGGCCAAAAATTAGGTTAGAAAACTTTCGTTGCATTCAAACGATGCGCAAAATAGAGCTTTATCAGCACCCAAAGTGTGAGCTGATGGATCGCTACCAAAACATCACACGTTCAGAATATCATTTTTGACAGAGTATGAAAAGAATGGGACGGCGCGGTAACATTGGTAACAAGAGCGGTAATGAAGCTCCGAC
>JAADXH010001199.1:0-12772 GCA_023337595.1 Globisporangium camurandrum | reverse complement strand
TAATTTTAGGGACACACACATTTGCATTATAACTTTTGATAGAATGCGATTCAAACAGTGATGTTTAGATATGTTGCTCGCACGAGTGTGAGAAGTTTGAATCTGTTGGTTTCGCGCTCAAATTCGCATTCTGAGCATAGGCTCCCATACAAACTACGATTTTTGCTGCTGGCCAGAAACTTAGGGACAAAATCAATACAAATTTCAAGTAAATACACACCAAATCGGCAAAACACGTCACAATCCAATCGTACGCAATGGGCAAAAAAACTCTTTCAGACGTGGAGCACGGACGCATCCGTGGTATGCGAGAGGCAGGACTGGGTGTGCGCGACATCGCTTGGCGTATCGGACGCTCACCGAATTGTGTCAGCCTCGCGCTCAAGCGTCCCCGCAAGAAGAAGCGCCGTGGGCGTAAGCCCGCGATGTCAGACCGTGAGGTTCGTCGAGTGGTGCGTCTCGGAGCTGCAGGCTACCATTCGTCTGCGCAGTTCAAGAACGCGCTTGGTTGTGCAGCATCGGCGCGCACAATCCACCGCGTGCTCTCTGCAGTGGACTGACTTCTCCTACACGAAGATGGACAGCACGTCGCCATTGACAGCCGCTCACAGAATGCACGACTGGAGTGGGCGGCACGCAACGTCTCTTTGGGATCGGCGTGGGACTTGGTTGTTTTCTCTGACGAGAAACGCTTTTGCCTCGACGGGCCAGACGGGCTCAAGAACTTTTGGCACGATACGCGGCGCGACGCTCGGCAGACTGTACGCCAACAGAACGGCGGTGGAGGCGTAATTGTCTGGGCAGCCTTTAGTGCTATCGGGAAATCCCGCATTGCGCTGCTGGATAGGAAGCAAGCGTCGCCGCACTACATCTATACGCTCAGCGAGTTTTTGCTCCCGTTTGCGCACTTGCACTATGGCGACGCGTTTGTCTTTCAACAGGACAACGCTTCCATCCACGTGTCAGTGGAGACGCGCGCATTCCTCGCAGAGCAAGACATCACCGTTATGGAATAGCCCGCACGATCGCCGGACTTGAATCCTATCGAGAACGTGTGGTCGTTACTGTCAGCACAAGTGTATGCTGACGGCAAACAGCTCAGCAGTGTGAGCGAGCTCAAATCTGCAATCGAAGACGCATGGGAGCGCTTTCGATGTCGTCGCTGCGCATGCTAGTAGGGACGATGACGAAGCGTTGCATTGAGGTGATTAGTCGTCAAGGAAACACCACGCTCTACTGAGCAATTTTAATGTGAATACACTTGAAAATTGTATTGATTTCGTCCCTAAGTTTTTGGCCAGCAGCAAAAATCGTCGGTTGTATGGGAGCCTATGCTCAGAATGCGAATTTGAGCGCGAAACCAACATATTCAAACTTCTCACACTCGTGCGAGCAACATATCTAAACAGCATTGTTTGAATCGCAGTCTATCAAAAGTTATAATGCAAAATGTGTGTGTCCCTAAAATTATGACCTGGGGTGTACTTGAGTATGTTGCAACATACGAATATATATTTCGTTGCGATCACGACGTCATATGCTGTAGCGCGACTGTCTGCAAATACAATAAGTGAAGAAAAAGTAGCACACACTCAAGCCGCCATGGCATCGCGCCACTGACGCAGCAATACATCGAGCAACAGCAGCAGCAGAAACTACAAGGCGCTGCACAGTACACACATGCACGCACGCACTTCGCAATGAGCCACGCACGGAAGAGCGCGTCGATGCCACACGACGCTGCGCTCGGCGCTTGCATGCATTTTGCAGCCGCTGTGCTCAGCACGTCTGCTCCATCTGGCGAACCAGCAGCAATCAAGTCGCTAACTCAGCTCTGCACAAAAGACTCGCTAAGTGCGATCGTCGTCGACGCCCACCGCTTTGGCCAGCAGGTCGCAAAAATGAATGCGGGTGTGAGCCGTTCGAACCCGAGCGTGGATCCGCGCCGACTGCTCGAGCGACTGCAAGGACTTGCGTCAAGCGAGCCGATCGACAGCAGCAGAGCTACCCACAGCAATGCGCCGATCGACTGCCTAGTGTTCGAGGACTTGACGTGGGACGCGCATGGCAATGTCGCGCAGATGCTCGAGATGGAGCTGCTCGAGCTCGAGTCGCGCGCTGCCGAAGAAACGCGCAGCATCTGCGTCCTGCTGTCGCTCCAGCGACTGGATGCGATGACGTCCGATACAACAACTGTGTGCGAGTCGGCGCTACTGTGGCTCCCAAGCACCAACTACAGCAAAGGGAACAACAGCAGCAGTAATAAGAAGCAGTACCTCCTGTACGTCTGTCCCGGTCGCGTCAAGATCGTCAAGAGCATTGCTGAGCTGCATCGGAAGATCTGTGAGGAGCTCCGACTCCAGAGCAGCAACAATCACAACAGCAACGTGGAATACACGAGCTGGACGTTGTCACGAGCAACACCGCAGACACGTGAGAAGCCACAGCAACAGCTCCAGCAGACCCAACTACAGCAGCATCACCAACAGCAGCAGCAAGTCGACGATACAGAGGCAGTGCGTGTGCACAACCGGTTTGTATCGCTTGCATCTACAGAGACGTCGCGTCTCGACGTCGCATCCGAACGTCCACTACGAGCGACAATAGCTACAAACCAGAGCGAGAACGACACAGTGGCGCTGCAAAGCGATGTGCAGGTGGCTGCGACTGCAGCTGTTGATCGAGCGTCGGAGTTGCTACAGACGATGCTACCAACAACGGTCATTGGTGTTGCGGCTGACCTTCTGGTGCAATCGCACCCATCAGCAACAGCAGCAGCTGCAGCAGTTGCTCCACAATCCGAGTCACTACCAAACAATCGAGCGTCACTGTCGATACGACGCAGCCGTACAACAAAGCAACTCGATGAGATCGACGCTTCAGAATCGTTATGGCCATCAGCAACCGCAACATCATTCGAGCCACGTGTAGCTACGACGCCGACTGTGCGACTGTCTCCTCCTCCACAACAACGTGGACTTGCAGCATCACACCCGACTGTACTGTTTGCAGCATTGGCACGAGACACTGGGTGTGAATACGATCGTAGCACTAGTAAACAGCGTCTGTGTGTGATGCAGAGTCTCGACAGTGACGTGCGGAACAAGAGGCAGCCAGTGGTCCGCATAGCCAACGCGCGAGTCACACACAGTCGTGACAATGCATCGCCGCGTCGACAGCAGCTAGAGATGCAACCGAATGGCGACGACAGTGACAGTGAGAGAGTCGTTGCTGCTGGCGTTGCAGTCGAGTTGTCAACAGCTCTGTCGCCAATGACTCGGTCATCTGCTGCTGCTGCGTCTTCTTCGGTCGTTCTGTCACCATCGCTCGCCGCCAATTCGACGGAACGAGCGCACGTTCACGCGATGTCATTGCCTGCACTGACGCTTGACGCGCACTCCACACTGTCGATGTTCACGTTCCTTCAGCACTCGTCGAGTAGTCCTTTGCGCGCAAGTGAAGCAGCAGCTGAAACGCAGCAGCAGTCGCTATCATCGTCACCACAGGCGCTCTCATCTCCAGTGTCCCCACCAAGCGCGCAGCTCGTGCGCGACACTATTGATACGTCGGACGAGCGCCTTCTATCAGCGACGCCACCACGATCGCACGTCCCAACGCTTGACACGTGTGTGCCGATTGCAATAGCGCCTCGCGTGGCACAGCGCAGAAACTACCGCGCAAAGCTCGGGAATCGCGTCTGGTTCGAGCTCCAGTGCGCGGCGGACCGTTTGGAGCTGCAGCAAGCGCAGCAACAGCAACAGCCAGCGATGCAGCAGCGACGACGTGCGCCGGTGACGCGTACCCAGCACGAACAGACGCAATCGCTGCGTCGCGCCAGCAGCGAGGACACGCAGACGCTCGCGCTTGACGCTCTTACTCGTATTCCTACTGCTCATGTTGCTCCTCCTATGATCCCGACTGTTCAGGACGATCGCAACGAGCGCCAGTCGCCACGTGCGAGTCGACGCAATGATGCACAAAGTAGCGTGCAGGCGCCGACGTGTTGCGTTCAAACGGAGCGTCAAGAGAACGTCGGACTGATGGTAGCACACGCGAGTGACTTGGCAGATATATCTATATCGTCGTCTCGAGCGTCCCATAAAGCAAACACCTGGATGGACGATCACACTACGACGGTTACAGCAGAAACTACTCCAAACAAGCTGTCGCCTCCACGTAGTCGCCAATCGACAGTGCGATCGCTCGAGGTAGCGGCGCGTGTATTTGAGCCAACGGCGCTCACAACAGCGCAGAGTCCATCGAGCACTGCTATTTACGCGGACGGTGTGACGACGCCTGTTGCCGATTGCATAGCACAGAGTCGACTCCGATGTAATAGCAACAACAACAGTAGCGATGGTCTGACAGCGATGAGCACACCAGTAGCGCACGCAGCTGTGCGATCCAGCAACGTCAGTTTTGCAACAAGCGACGCAGTCCTGACGTCCTCACTAAAGACGCAGGCGCTGCCACTCGACGCACTGACGAGGTCGTCGCTCGAACGAGCACCACTGCATTTGTCCAACGCCTCTTCCACCGCTTCGAATCAGAAATCAGTCGAGATGACTCCACAGCTGTCGAGCACAGACGCGGTCGCGTTTGGCCACGTAACCGAGTCAACTCGCATTGCGCCACAAGTGTCAGCAGCGCTGCCATCAGCAGCAGCAACAGGTGATGCAGCAAGCGCGAATAGTCTCTCAAGTGTGTTTCGTCGCCAGAGCACCTGTGCGTTCGATGGAGATGACGACGACGACGACGACAATTGCGTCACAAACCAGTGGGCAACGACACGCACATCGTTTACACTCGAGCGTGCGACGGACACGACACCGCTGCCGTTCAGCGTCCATGGTCGTGTCCCGATTCGTAGTAGCAACAGCACACGTGTTCATGATGCTGCGACACGCGAGCAGCAACAACTGCTCTTGGATGCAAACGATGACAGCGACAGCACATCGTCAGACGACAGTAGCGACAGATCGGCACGACGACATTCTGCATCGATCACCCAGCGACTGCTGTACAATGCAAAATCGCCATACAATTCACAGGCTCCTTATCCAGCAGATCAATCGGAGTGTGCGAGTGGCGAGAAGAAAGCAAACGACAACGAACCAGCAAGCGCTTTGAAAGCCACATGCTCGCGGCAGCAACAGCACGTCGCGACGTTCATCGCATTTGACCCCACCACGACGTCAAGTGGAGCACAACAACAGCGACATCACGGACAAGCATCAAACGAACTGTCGCGCGACGAGAAGCTCGCCGTGCTGCGCCAGCGCAAACTCCAGCAGCTGCACCGTGCGCGTGAGCAGCAACTCAAGCGCCAGACGGCGACAACACGCACCGCTGGCGGCAGCGTCCCAGCAACAGGTTTCACTGTCACATCCGACTCGGACATCGTCGCACCTGCGAGCCATAACCTCAATGGAGGTACCTCTACTGCTGGTCCAAGCACCACTGTCACCAACACTTCAATGTCGCACCTGCGCGCTGCGAAGAAACCCTCGAACCGGCAGCTCGTGCAGAACGCGATCGAGTACACGCTCCTTGCCGGCGGCTCGATGGCACGCGAGCGTGCAGCTGTACTCGCGGCACTTGCTGCGTCGCCGTGTGCAAACTTTGTCGTGCTGCTCAAGAGCGCGAAGGAGCTCCAGTTCCGCGCACTGTACGAGCACTGGACCGAGTCCGAGGACGTCGTGCGGCTGTACGCAGCAGCGAGCGCGACCTCGCGCAAGCACTGCCCCGCGACGCTCACAGCGAGCGTCATTGGGCAGTTCTTCAAGTACAACAGCGGCAAGAAAGCATTCGTGGCGGTCGACTCGCGGTCGTTCACGGTCAAGACCGACGCGTGTGCGCTCACGGACGAGCTCGTGTTTGGCCGCAAGAAGACAGCTGGTGGCACTGCAGTGCTCGCACGCGGGCTGCTGTGAAATGTGAATGCTACAGGTTGCTTGGAGAGAGAGATTGGGATGGTGCAGATTGCATCGAGAGCAGGCATCAGGCAGCAGCTGCTGGCGATAAAGAGGAGAATGAAAATCTAGTTGGACATCATCGACATTCGAATTCGCTACTGACAACCGACTGGTTCATTGGTACGTTGGACACGACACTGTGCCACGACGACTACACTAGTTGATTACAATTTGTTAGCTACAGTGTCTTGCTCTCTAGTATCTTTGCTAGATCGATGGTGGTGGCGTCAAACTCTGCAGTGCTGGATTCGTTGACAGTCGCGACCGCAGCGGCATAAGCGACGACAATGCTCGTGTTGCTGACCCGTGGTGCTGCGATGGCTGTTGGTGATGCTGGCGCGTGTGATAGGACAGGAGTTGACTCGGCGGTATGTGCTGCTGCTGATGGATCGTCGGTGGTGGTGGCGCGTTTGCACTTGCACGGACAATTGAGGAGCGCAATGCAGAACCAGGGACGCGCGTCGATAGCGACGGCAGCATGCGTGGCGGCGCTGTCGCTACTGATGCATAGTGGTGCGGCGCTGTCGCTGCTGCTTGTCGCGACGTCATCGTCATCTGCTGTAGTCGCGTGTCATACACCTCACTCTGCCGGTGCTGTGGCTGCTGCTGTAGCAGACGTTGTGCGTCACGCTCGTGTCGCTCGATCGCATGCGGTAACGGTGCATAGTACGACGGGTGCGCGTCGCCTGGTATGACTGCATCGCCAAGTGACGGTTGTGTGGCGTCGTGTGGACTGCTTGCATTGGTCGACAGGTGCAGTGTGGGGACACCACGCGGTGACACGGACGTGTGTGCGTGCGGCGAACGGCGACTGCACTCCGCTGCGTCAGCACGGGACGAATGCAGCAGCGATGGATTGCGCACTGCGACTCGCATTGATCCTGGCAATGGTCCGAGTGTGTGCGCAGCAGTGCGCTCTGAGCTCGAATACTTTGGGTCGAACGCTGTTGGATGTGACGATGGCTGTTGCTGGTGCTGCGATGCAAACTGCAACGACGCGTGCTGTGAAGCTAGGGACGACAAGTGATGACGATGTGTCTGGTGCTGCAGTGTCTGGTGCTGCAGTGTCTGATTCTGCGCTTGGAGATGATGTCGTTCATGCGTTTCATGACTCAAGTGGTGTGCGTCGTGCTCTGGTGACCGACGCTGTTCACTGACAGCAACGCACTCCATCGGGTGTCGATATTGCGTTTCTGGTTCGTGCAAATGCCTCGGATGGCGAAGCCCTGGCGGCCAAGCAGACGGTGCTGATATGACTGTGCTGAGCGATTGAAGCGGCACAGGCTGCCGACCTTCGTAGCCGACAGACGCGGCACTTCGGCTGACACTACTGTGCTCAGCTATTCGTATTGCATGGCTGTCACTACTGGTGGAATGCGGGTGGCGGTAGTAGAGCTCGGCGTGCGCGCGCTGATCATCCAGCCGATTCTGTCTGTGGTACTGCAGCTGCTGGTGCTGGTGCGATCGTGCGGATGCCAGTGCTGGCGCAAACTGGCCGTCAGCAACCTCGTGCTGCGCATCCCTGAGCTGCTGATATTGCTGCTGCTGTGAGTGCATCGCCATCGAGTCGACAAGCTCTGAGCTGGACGCCATCGACAGCAGCAGCCGCGGTGTTGCTGCTGCTGCGCTCACCGACGCGTCCTCGCTCTTCATGCGCATCGACAGCGTTGCGTGCCGACGACTGTTTGTGTGCTTGGCGCCTTCAAAGCGCCGGATCTTGCGCGCTGGTGCAGACGATGATGGCGCAACAGTCGCACTCCTACTGCCAGGCGCTCGAACGCCAGTGCTGCTGCGTGTTTGTTCAACACTGCCCGCTGCCTCTGGCTCTTGTTTCGTAGTTGCAGCCGTGTGGGTGTCTGCATCAGTAGCAGTGCCGCTGCCGCAATTGTTGCCGTTGTTATCGCTGCCACCGTCGGACTTGAGGCTGTCGTGATCGTTGTCGTCGCTATCGTCGGCTCGACGCTTGCGCGAGAACTTCTTCGCGTCGAACTTGCGCTGGTGCTGGTTCTGCTTCGACCGGTGCTCGTCGCACAGGTTGTGCGCTTTGCCATTGCGCTTGAGTGCGCGTTCGTTCTCGCACTTGCGCGACTGGTAGAGGCACTTGCCGCGAAAGTCAGCAGCGCGTTCGCGCTCGCGGTTGTCGTCCTGGCGCTGCAGCTGGGTTTGCTGGCCGTGGAGCTGGTCGCCGCTTGGAGGCACTAGTGTTGGGTCAGCGCTTCGAGGCACCAGCAAAGCGGGATTGACTGTCGTGCTTGCGCTGGTGGCACTACGAATGGAGCTGGTGAGCATCGCGTCGCTCGGCTCGGAGCTCCTATATGTAGGCGCTGCAACAGTCGCAGCACTTGACATGCTGCTTCCAAGCACGTTCGGGTGGAACGACGGTCCTGACACGGACGCGGTGAGCGGTGGTGACGATGTCGACTTGCATGCGGGATCTACTAGAGCAACTGGAGCTATAGCTGCCTGCTTCGATGCGCGCTTCCTCCGTGGTCGTCGCCGGAGCGTTGGTGCTTCTGGTGTCGCAGCTGCTGACGGCGGCGGTGACGCTCGTAGTGGCGATGACGAGCGCTGCGGTTGCATCGTTGGAGTGCGCTTCAGACACCCACGTGAACGTGTGAGCGAGTGAAATGGCTGAATTGAGCTCCTACAAACGGATCTGTGAGGTGTTGTTTCGTCGGTAGCGAGCGACTGAGCAAGTGGTGCGCTGGTCTTTCTTGACAGCAACACAACGGATGCCGCTCACTGGATCGATGCAGCGAACGAGGAAGCAGAATGGCAGAACGGAGAGTGTTGTAGGAGAAGAGGAGCGAGGCGGAATGAGAGGCGGATGGAAGAGACCCGTGAGCACTGGCTGTGTTGACCCCAGTCAGCCAGCTCGATGATGGAACACCGCAAGAGTCGAGCAGCTTCTGATGTTGGCCCTTTTTCGCTGTTGCAGTCGTCAACGAATCACTCTGATCGGTCGTAAGTTCGTGTTGTGTTGTGATATGCAGTCGACGGTGAGCGTGAGTAGCGGCAACGTGTTCGTTTGTGGTGGTGGTGGTGCTGTGCTGCTGTTGTTGCTGTGAATGTGAGTGTGAGATGTTCGTGAGCGAGAGCGAGAGCAATAGCGAAGGTAAAGAGAAACTTGAGTGCGAGGGAGTCGAGTGCGCGGATCGGCCTGGTCGATGCCGACTTGACTGGCGGGATTGATGGATTGATCGACGATCGGCAGGTTTGGCTGGCGTCTGTGGCGTAGAATCCGACACCACTTGCGCACGAGCGTAGACAGGACGACTGGTGTTCCCGCCAGATGGACCTCGGAGTCTCAGAGCTTCGGAGCTGTTGGACGATAATGGCGGAGTGGCGCTCTAAGCGTTGGTAAAAATTTGGACACCGCGGGCTCGACACGACACGAATGTGAATAGAGACGTGCCCAGGACCTGTCAACACAACAGCGAAAACAGACTCGCGTCGTGAGCTCTGACCGACGATCCTGCAAATGACGCGTTTGTGTGAGCACAACAAACTTTGTCAACTGCAGCCGCAGACAAACTTTGGTGTGTTGCAATGCTGGCCTCTGATATGAATACTGTATGACGGGGTGCAGATTGGCAGGTGTTTTTTACCATCTGATTCATTTGTCATTCGATTTGGAACGAAATCGCAACAACTTTTTGTCATTTCAATGTGACGACGCATTCTCGACGCGTCAAGCCGCAGTTTGCACAATTTAGACGCAATGTTGCTTTGCTTGCTAAAAAAATACAGTGGATGTGTCTGATCTCGAAGGAGCAGAACAACGAGGTTGTGAGTGCATCAATGACATTCGTCAGTTAACGTACCAAGTACATGCACATACTTATTTCAAGTGCTGGGGGTGAGAAGTGTGTTTGCGATGAGGTGGAGACTTGTGCACGCTGAGCGACATCGAGCACAAGCAGATGTATCGACGCGACCAAAATGGCATTGCGACTTTCGAGTTTGCAAATGTCAAGCATCAAGTGTATGTACAACAAAAGCTTGTTGGCACAGCGAACTGGCCTACTTTGAGTAGCCAGGACGATAGCGATGTGGGTCGTCCGCAAGGTGTACGCTACTTGCGTGCGTGTGAGCGCCAAACACAAGGCAGCGCCGAGGGCAACGCTGCACCTCGCACGGCTAGAGCTACGATTTTGACAACAATCAGTCGTCGCCACTTCTGCTCCTGCCAATTGCATCCATGCACGTGCGCACGCCGCTACATACACTCGTATACGCGCTCGCAAGTCATTGCGTGCATACAGAAGCAAGCGCGCTTACTCAAACACACATGTACAGTGCCAAGGTGTGCTGCACAATTTCAGGATATTTGAGCCGTTTGCCGCCATACAGGCGCGCAATTCGTTTGTTTGAACTGCGTGTTCGTGCAGACGTGAATGTGCGCACTTGGCAGACGAGCGCAAGCACACAAATTCGCATGTGGCAGCGTAGCAGACGCATCGTAGTCAACAAGGAGCAGCAATCCGACCTCGACTGTGTGCTGCTTCTGTAGAACGTGGCTCCTCTCCCCACTGTTGCAGGCACAGTAGCCATCACGAATGCGCCAGCGCGATATCCCAGATGCAACGTTGCTCGTCGCCAGCAACCACTCTTTGTGACAACGCGTTGATTCACGCTTCTATTGTTGTTGTTGGCTGTTCAGCATATACGGCCTGCTGCGCTACCCTACTTGGATCGGCTCTTGTGAACTGTCTTGCGTGCGGCCATGGACTCCCGCACACGAGTGTGCTCTCGCTGCTTCTGCCGGGATCGGATTGTCACGTGAACGGACAATCTCAACATCTGTCGGCGCCAACAGCAGGAGCATTTATTTGATCGCAGATTTTTGACTCGAAGCACAAGCTCGAACGATCAGATCGATTTTCTTTCGCAGCGACGATATCACACAAACACAAAACACGTTCGTCCACTTGTTGTCGTCGTCACGCGCGTGAGTAACACCAGTCATGATTGCTTGTTTTTCGTAGGAAACTGTACTCAAAATTTGAGATTACCGCATCCTGGATCAAACGTAAAATTTGGCACATTTTGTCGACCGTCTCGATCCCCATACGCTCGGCACAATGCGATCGACGTGGAGCTCCAGCTCATTGTGTCGCGCTGTCTCAGACCATTGACTGTAGCTCATGTTAGTTCAGCCGACACGGGGGCAACTCATTACAAGTCAACGAGATCGAATTGCTGACACACGGCTGAAGTTGTCTTGCACACTCGGTTGGTCTTGTACCGACATCAAGTCTACCGAGTCAGTCGCGTCAGAACGATTGCTCGTACAATGTCGTCCAACGCTTTCGCACTGTGAGTTTGCGTCACACGCACGTCCAACATGTGTGGCCAACCCTCAGTACCATCGATACTCACACTCATGCACGTGTCGTGCGTGGCGACCTCGACAAATTTGCACAGCTGCTCGACCTCATCTGGTCGTATTCATAGGGTAATTTGCACTTTTCTCGTAAACGGCACCCAAACTTTCATGACAGCCACCGCTTTCGGCCATCGTCAGCGTGATTGGCTTTTAGGCTGTGTGTCTGCATGTGTTCTTGTCGTTAGCGAAATGCACCCCCTGTGAACTGGTGTACGCAGGCAACACAGCTGCAGTCAGTGATTGCTTTCTCAGCGCGTTCGCCTGCTGCCTCGACAGTCTCGAGTGCATGTGCGTGTGCGTGTGTGACAGAGCAGGCTGGTCGAGTTGATTCCTTCCCTGACGTGTCAATGTCGAGCATCCAGACGCCGTCAGTAACTCCGCCAGCGACTTGTGCGCCATGTACTAATCGACAACACCCAATTCGATCCGTCGATAAACAATCAATACAACTTCAAATGAGCGCGAGAGCGTGTGTATGCGCAGCAACAATCTTGTCAGGCAGATCGCTCATGAAAGCCGCCAGGAGAAAATGAGTGGCACCACGTCACGCATACATGTCTTGCTCGTCGGCACAAACTAGCAAGCCATACTGTGGTGTCTTGCACTGCATTGTAACTGTTTTGTGTTTTCGCGATAACATTGCCGCCCCAGCAGCAAAGGCACTGGAACTTAATCTTGGTACAATACAAACCTTTGCGATTAAAGCGCTGCATGTATCAGCAGGGCCAGAGTGATAGTGTGGTGATTGGTCAAATGAACTTGCATTTCAGTAGAACTAGAGCTCTAGGAGTACCAAGTCGTTGATGTACTTGCCTCCTTGCTTGGTCTTGTATTTGCGTGGTCGCACTTTCAATAGTATGAGCGTCGTTTCTCGACTCATGCCGCATGCATCGACGACAGCTGCCGCTTCGCACCTCTGGTTTGCACTTTGTACAACGTGTTTTGTTGGTCACACGGATTTGGTGTCATAGATAACATGATATAGTTCACGGTACCCACTTGATCAAACTGACCAAAAGTGAGGCAAAGGAGTGAGAAACACATACAGTACTGTACAAGCAAAATGAAACGTGGATGAGTGCACGACCAGAAAGTACCAGTCTGTAGGATCAATGCACGACCAAACATCGTGCTCCGTGCTTGTAAGCGATGACTGGAGACTTATGTCATCGCCAGTCATGATGTTGACTGCTTGCAATCCCGATCGATGTTGACTGCTGCATATGTTGAGTGATGACTGCTTGTACAGTTGTCAGAAGCAGTCACCAGACGTGAGAGAACGTGAAGTAATGCTCCAGCAACTACGTCGACAGACTTAAAGTGTTCGAAGAGCAGTCATCCCAACGCAATGTCATGCAGAAGCGAATGACGTGAGGTAAATGGCGCCTACGCTGGCATCACAGTCATC
>JAADXH010001198.1:0-12779 GCA_023337595.1 Globisporangium camurandrum | reverse complement strand
CTTTTTGCATGTGGTTTTCTATGTTCTCTTTCTTTTTTGCCATGAAAGCTCCTGTTTGAACAGTGCTTTCAAAAATGAAAAATTGAAAAAGAAAATCGAAAAAAACCGGGTGCGTCTATAATTTTTCATATGACTGTATATCCTTTCAAATGTAATCTATTAAAGCCTATCATACTTGATTTCTCATAACTAGTCGCTGCGATCCATTTCATACGACCTTTCAGAAAATCTTTGCAAAATGCCGAGTCAAAGGTCGGTGCCAAGTTGGCGACATTCAAAGCTTTTCGAGTCGCCATTTGCGAAGTTCACCGGACGGCCGCAACTCTTCTCGTATTCTCATTCTTGCCGACATCTCGAAGTCATCGCTCAACCTCAACACGTTCGAGAATGAAGGCATCGATCCTGTTTGCTGCTTGCGTCTGTGCGACGCTTTGCTCCGGACTCGGCGTCGTCGTGGCATCCCCACTGTCGCCTCTCGCGACAAGCGAAACAGCAGCAACCTTGGCAACTACCGCAGAGTCGATGCTCTCGGATGATGCTGCTACAATGTCCACGGGTGACACAGAGCTTACTGCTGCAATCAAGACCTCACCACCCGAGCCATTCTGGGGTCGCATCTACCTCCGTCACGGCGTCACGCCGATCCAGTACTTTCGTGACAGCTTCGCGGGTCCGATGGTGTCGAAGGAAGTCGAATTCTACTTTCCAAAAGCCGCGGCAAACCAATTTGGCTGCAACGCACTCGCAAGCGACGAGTCCGACATGATCGCACTCGCTGCTGCTGCGAACCAATCGATCGCGCTTGTCGTCGACCGTGGCGAGTGTACGTTTGAAGAAAAAGCACGTTACGCCGAAGCTGCCGGTGTTGCAGTGCTCGTGGTTGTCAATACGGACGAGAGCGTGTCGCGTCCTGTCGCGTTGCTCAGCAACGACGACGGCGAAGATAATAAGGGTATCAACATGCCATCCGTGATGGTGCGCCAGTCCGCCGGTCGCTTCTTGCGTGCCACAGCGCTCAGCGCTGGCGAGCGCGTATTGGGTCGTCTCTTACCGATGGTGTGCACGAGTCACCCGTACGCCTGTGAGCCTCGCACAGCGAGCGAGCTTGCGTACATGAATGCGACTGCGACACGCAGCGGCAAGCTCGTTGCGGCCGCCGATAACGTGGTCGTTGGCGAGTTCCTCGCATCGATGTTTGGCGGTGTGCTGCCGCAGCGAGCAGCACTGCCAGTGTCGCCGCTCCTCCACGCGTCGGTTGTGTGCCAGACATCCGACACGGAGCCGCTGCCACGTCTCGACGGCCAGATCGCGCTCATAGCCGGCAGCGATGTAGAGGACGACGACTGCACAGTCGTCGACATGGTCACGCACGCTCAGCTCGCAGGTGCGGCAGCAGCGCTCGTTGTCATGGACAGCAGCACGCACCACGTCACGACGCGGCCGAGCGTGCGCGAAGACTGGCTCGGCTACAATGTCACAATCTTCTCAGCGGCAATCTCCGCCACGACGATACTGCAGCTCGTTGCGCTTCAGGAACAACAGCAGGACGTGCAGTTTGCGCTCGACAACGCGCTCGCCGATGCGTGGGAACACATTGCGCGTCTGGCAACGCGCACCGAGTGGCCGACGCGCAGCGACCGCAAAGACGAACTGCTCGCACGTTTGTTTGCAACCTACGACCTCAACGCGACGCAGCGCGAGACGCTCAAGCGTCACTATGTCGACGTCGCTGGCGGTCGCGTCGCGACGTGGGATGCACTCGTGGCTGCACACTTGCAACGCTTGACGATCAGCAACGAATCGATTCGCGACGAGCTCTAGATGACCAACTGTAGGCGACTGTAGTACCCACAACCTCGCACGTAGCGACAATGAATGGACTCTACAGATAGTGACGCACAACCTAAACAAGCAACTGCGACTCCTGTCTCTATCCTAAGTTCTTGCTGTCGTGTTCTTATTGATCCTACCCACCGGTCGATTCCTCTGTCGTAGTACGATTGTAGACTACAACCTACAACCTACACAACCTACAGCAACCTACAAACCAATCCAGTACGACCGACCGTTTGGGTTATGAATTGGCGTCTGGTGCTTCTCGGTTTGCATTGCCCATTCGTACCAGACGCGATGGTTCGCACTCAGGCGCCAGAACTGAACATGCACCACATCCTCACAACCGACAGCCAGTGGCGTCCGCAGTGGAAAGAAGATCGGGAACCAACTAAACATCCCGTCCGAGTGCGTCGATGGGTTGATACTGAGCGTCACATCGTCATAGAGCACAGCGTCAAAGTACCCCGCAAATCCATGGACGACAGCTGCTGCTTGTGGTTCAAACGTCAGGTCGACAAACCGTCGATTGTCAATGCGCGTCGCCCAATTCGGATGCGTAAACGTAAAACACGCCTGCGATGGCGCAATCGTATACATGTTGTGGAGCCGCACGACGTACGGCGTCTCAAACGACTTGAGCGACGCATGCGCATGGACGTCGTTCCAGAGCTTCGACGACATGATCGGCGCAACGTACGACGTGTACGCACACGGGATGCTGATGCCGTTTGCTAATAATATACGAGAATCGATACGCTGTCAGACCAATGGATACAAAACATGCCTCCTATAGCAGAAAACGTACCGCTGAGAAACGCTTGCGCGCCATCGAGGCACTCGGGCGACAGTTCGTTGTCACTGAACGATCCCAACAACTCACTCACCATGATGTCTGCCTAGTGTAGGATACAACAGTATGTCAGGTCAAACGAGGTTGTAAAATACAACCTTAGTTTACCTACACCATAGGATGCAACCTACAAACAAACCTTCTCGGTCGTGTCCCAAAACCGCATGTCGCTCGCAACGATCGTCACGTTGTCCCATCGTTCGGTCACTTTCAGGTTGCGAAGCGTAATGACTGCGTTCGGGTTCTTCTCGACTGCAAACAGTCGCAGCGTCCGATTCGACGTCACTGCTGCACGCAACGCACATCGAACGAGCGGCCCACGCCCCGCGCCAACGACCATCACGACCGACACTTTGTCGCGTGGCGTTTGGTCGAGCGCTTTTGTAATTGCTTTTTCGTACTGTTGATATTTAAAACCGTCCTGTTCAAACGTCTCGTACGTCTGTGACTCGAGATTGTCCATCAACGGCTGCAATGGCGCTTGCAAATAATCCAAATACGGCGCTTCAAACAGCGCTTTCGCGTCCATCGCAGCGCGTTTCGACGACAGAAAGTGAATGTACTGGACGTACGGCAACAGACTCGTTGCGTCCCGATGGCGCGGCCGCCCCGTCAAGTAGATTTGCAGCGACGCAAACACGCGAAAGAGTTCCGAGACAAAGTGTTGATGACGCGTCGACAGCGTTGGGAACCCTTTGCGGTTCGTCAAGAACAAGCTCGTAGGGATGACGAGTGCCTAATATAGGATATATGACATAGTAGTTCATTTTACAAACAGGTTATTTCAGAGTAACATAGTATACCCGTCGATGCAGACATAGCCGTGCCTAATATAGGGATAGCACAACGTACGCGCACAGGTTCACCGAGCCAGCGCTGCAAGTGTTCACTCGATGGTAGATCTGCAGTCAGTTCGAGTGCGACGCCGAGCTTGGGGTGGTACTCGCACGTTGCGCGCAGTGCGTGCCACGCAGTCCATGGATCGGCTGCTGCAGTCTCCAGGTCGTCATCATCGACGTTGCAGTGCTGGATGCCTGGGCCGCCGTGTCGTAACGTCGATGCAACAGTCCCAACGCAATAGCTGAGTGGAATCCGCACCCAAAACTGTTCGAATTGTCAACATGTCAGCTCTTAGACGATAGATACGATGCGACTCCCTAATATAGTACCGACGCCTACTATAGGACACCGCAGCTGACCTGCAGGTACTGTGCTTGTGTGACCGACTGGTTCACGACACGTGCGTAATTCGATGTCTGCGGTCCATGGCGCGGCGTTGGGAGCAGCACAGCTGGCACTGACAGATGCGACGCCCATGCGACTTCCTGTTTGAACACTTTTTCTGCAGCGAGGCGCGTTTGCGGACTCAAAGCATCGAGATCGAGCCATTTTGACACAAGGCCAACGACCGACGCTGTCCAGCCACGCGAGTCCATCACGAGGTCCGAGCCTTTGGAGGATAGAGCAGAACCAATAAGAGAGCGTAAGTGTGCATAATGAGGTGTAAGCATAGAAATGGATGGATGGACGTACGGGTCTGTGGACCGTCGCGTGTGTCCGACACGCCGTTGTCGTCGCGCTTGAAGCTGTGGGATGCCAACGTTGGGCGGCAATAGGCGTGTGAGCAGCGATGTAGATGCCCGATGTACAGCAGCAACACACTGTACCGTGGGTGGAAAAGCGGCGCGATCACGCCACTCATCTTGTCCTCGTACACCTGGTGAACAGAACGAGAGCGAGCAATAGAGCGTCACGCAACCTGTGAGCGCCGCATGCACTTGGTAGCAGCCCACATGTGTGCATGTGCACAGCGACGACGCGCACCTTGTCGAGCGTCGCAGGCAGGTCATGGCTGAACGACGTCTCGAGACCGACGAAGACACGATCGGAGCTCATCTTGATGGGCAGATTGATGCAGATTGGGAAAGCGATCGCAATTGATGGTCAAACAACACAAACGCAGATTCAGCAAATTAAATGTAAATATATAGCACGTTCTTCATACTGCAGTATGAAGAAATATTCACTTCCAAATACTTAAACATGCAGTTTACAGTAGGTGTAGCCAAGTGCGTGGTTAAGAATCAGGCATTGTACAACACCGACCGACTGGCTTCATCGTGAACAGAAGGGTATTGTGGTGCGATCGCAATCGAGCAATTGATGGCCAAATTGGGCTGCACCAAAAAACTAGAATATATTAAGATTTTAGCACCTCAATAATATGTTATACGTCAATCCTATTTATATACCCTCTCTTGGTTGTATAATTTAGGAGATATCAATGTATATTTCATTCCTATTTGTATAACCATACAGCACACAAATACATTCGACACATGCTTTAAGGCGATTTTGTATAAAATCATTTTGTTGATCGCAGGCGTCAAATTGTACTACAATGACATCATAGCCTATGCATAAGCAGCATTACACGCAATGATCGAAATTATCACGTCAAAATCAATTGAGTACGCAAAGTTAAGCTGTGAAATACAATTCCATACAAAACATCACACGTATAGTCATCATGTGTGGTACACAAGATAATAAAATACAGTATACATATGGCGAGCTCTACAGTCCAAAATCCACTCCTATTCCGCACTTAATATCTAGATAGCATGAGTGGTTGTTTTGTAATGTAAGAGTACACACCATTTAACCTGTAGTGCAGATTGATGCGATTTCAGTTAATGGTCGTGATGATGCCATTAGACAACAGTATATTTTCTTGGTTTTATAACGTTGGGTTCTAGTCTGCTGCATTTAATATGTTTTGCTCATCATGTTTGAGGTGCAAAACATCGCTCATACATATTTATATTCGCATAAACCATACTTGGCAAAACATATGATAAGTACAGGTGCAATTGTTCATTACGTACTAGTTCATGATTTGTTGAACTTCTAAACGTAACTCGGTAGTTTTTTATGCTGAAAAATTACACTTTAAAAGCTTACCAACTATTTATGAAATAGTAGGACAATTGAGCGAATTTTTTGCCCAATGTATTACCAAACATTCGCACAAATATCCAGTTATTGCGGAGCGTAGTGGTTAGTGATAGCAGACATGCGAGGGTGATATATGGCGAGAAAAACTGCTGGTTAAAGTATTTGACGTGTCAGAGAACACTTCGAAAACAGACGGCAATCACGACACTGTATACAGCAGATATGTACCGATAATAAAACAATTTACTACAACTACTACAATGAAAACAATAGTACTTCAATACGAATGTTAACACCTACGTAACCTATGTTGGATCCGCGAAAACATTTCGAAATATAAACATTATTCTTGAACTTCAAATACAGACAACGCGCACTTACACATTTCGTACTGAAATATGGGTGATGTGACTATACGTGATTCACGCAAAGCGAAAGCAAGCGCGTTTGATTTATAACGACATTTCCGCGCGGATTTGACACAGACTTAGGCGACCACGGCGCGCAGGCTTCGAGCGTTTAGAAGCCGGGCATCGCAATAGTACGTACTGTCTTGCGTGACTCGGGGGTGCTGCTACTCGGCAAGGTCATGAGCGCACTCGACAACGAGAGCGAGCACGTCGTTTAGACCGTATATTCCACTAGAACACACGACGATCTTTGTCGCGCACCAATTGTCTACGATCAGGGACACGGACATCATCGCCGTAACTCAAAGCGGTGTGATCGTCGAGCAGGGCATGCACGACGAGCCCGTGTGGCTGTTGAACGGCACGTACAAGGCGCTTGTGGCGAAGCAGCTTGATGCACCAACTACTGCTACTGGTAGTGCGCCAGCATCACAGTAAGATAGTGTACACGGATGAGGTAGCGCGATTGCGGATTCGTGTGTGCGCGAGGAAAATAGATGCATGTCGATAGTCAACATAGCCACTACTTCTAAGCACTTGACCTGGTCAATGACAAGATCCTCTTCAACCGGGCCTTGGAGGAACGCCGTCTCGACATCGATATGGAAGATCAGCCACTCGAGCAGCCCGCAAACTGCGACCAGTAAACGTACTGTCGCGAGACTTGCAACATGCTACTACGTAACAAAAAGTCGAATTGTGCTCACTGTTCGAATGCTTTTGCCACGAATCTGGCTTTAAATTTGGAGAGTCGACCGTCTTCGGACACCTTCATGTAGTATACCCCTTGGTAGCAATTGGTCGGCACTTCGGCGGGCACGGGATCAACTCGTACACGTCCTTTGTTACAAGCGACTGCATTTCAGCTTGTATGGTGTTCATCCACTTGACTCGAAGAGGCGACTCGAGTACTTGCTTAAACGTCGTCGGAACGTCATCATCAAAAACGAGCAGCGCTATCCCCTCCTTCACAAGTTGACTGATGTGCACGTTATAGTCGTTGTAGCGCGATGTTTGGCCTCTATTTGCTTGTGACGAGTGACGTGGCACCAAAAGTAAAGCGCTTGGCTGTGCTGCATGCGGTTCATCACGCGGCAGACAAAATCGTCGTGGTCAAGTCCATCTAACAAATCAAGCTCGTCAACAGGATCTTCGTGACTGTCCTGCACGGTAAAGTATTAAGATGCATTGAGCGACGTGTTCCTGTCGGGGGCACGCGGTAACTCGGTGACAACGGGCATGTTTGCACTTGCTGGTACACTCGGGACCACGGTGGCTGGATCTTCTTCGACTTTGTCACTCGAAGCGTCGTCTTCGAGACGCTTGGTAGGGAACGCAGACTCGATGAACTTGACGTCGTGCGTGAGAAAAACGCCACCCTCGACTAATACTTTGTATCTATTCGAGTTCCCCGGGTGCAGACCAAGCAGAATGCTCTTTCTTCGCTTGTGCGACGACCTTTGACCCGCAGTAATGCATGCAGGTGAGACATAAAAACGTGCGGATGATGTTACTTAAACTACCGCTCGAACGGCGTGGCTCTTTTGGCTGCCGTCCAACGTGCGCGAGAATCATCTTGCAGAGCCTGCATGTGTCGCAGACCGTCATGGCGTTCTTGTTAGCAAGCCTCTCGTCGTCGTAGTGCCTCGGGAGCTCGCGGATCATCTGCTCGTGCTGGTGTCCGTGCATCTGGTGCCAGATTTTAATGTCGCTCATCGTCAAGTTGCTCTCGCTATGCAGGCGGGTAGTAACGTCTGGACGTTCAATAAACAAACAGAGAGCAAATTGTTTTGCCCATGAGTAGCGTATTGTCATTTCAAATGACCTTCATCGACCTCGCGCGCAATGGCATCGAGCTGCAACAGCGAGACCCGATTCGCAAACAAGTCTGGCACATGCAGCGTTTCCCTGATAGTATATAGCGCATACCGTTCACGTGAACGACCGCGTCATCGACTTCGCGGACTCGAATACACAAGCCACTTGTAGTGCGCACCCAACACTCTGATTCGACCACGTACGTCTGGAAGTACGCCTCAGAGCTGCATAAATCATCCGTGGAGCCGGAGTCGAGCATCCAGCGGTCACCCATTTGATCCTTAGCACACGTGAACGCTTTCGTCTCGTTTTCAGCAATCAGTACACTATTGCAGCCAATCTTGAGGCTGCTCTAGCCGCCGCTGCTGCCACTGCCGTTGTTTTTTTGTTTTTATACTTCTGGTACGTCTTGCGTGTGTGCATTCTTGTGTGCAGGTTTCTTGAATCAATACCAATTGCCTACCTTGACGTCGGCACAACGCGCAAGTAGCATTTTGGTTGCGTGACGGACAGGTGACGCTCGACATGTTCGAGTAATAACTTGACTCCAAAAACAAAGCCATACTCGTGACAACATGATTTAAGCAGCGGGCACAATTCGACTTTTTTGTTTCGTACTCATATGCTGCGAGTCTCGCGACAATATGTTTACTGGTCGCAGTTTGCGGGCTGCTTGAGAGGCCGAAAATCCAGATCGATGTCGAGACGGCGTTCCGTCATGGTCCAGATAAAGAGGATTTTATCATTGAACAGTACGAAGGATTTACGGTCGCAGGAGAAAATTGGGTTTGTCGGCTAAAAATGAGTTTGTATGGATTGAACCAGCCGTCACGCAATTGAAGCAGCACGTTCTCGAAGGTCTTGGTATCGATTGCATTCAAGCAGCGTGTGAGTGAACTGGGCCTTTTCCAGCACGTCGAAGAGACGATTTTGCTAGTCATCTACGTTGATCCTTGCTACGAGTAGCAACACCGCAATCAGCAATTGACTGAAGTCGTAGCACGCAGACGCGTTTAAGATGCACGACATCGGAGCTGCGAAGTGGTTGCTCGGGATGTGGATAAAGGGAGATAGCAACTGCTTTACGCTCACCAAAGTTTGTACATTGCAACGATTGCCGAAAAGTATAGCCGCGTGTCGTCGTCCGCCGCAGTCCGAGATCCGATGTCGGATGTCACAGTTTTGAGTGGCCAATTGCTCAAAGACGTGTCGCTTTATCGTTAAGTGATCAACGCTGTTTTGTTGTTGTCGAATGACACTTGTCATGGCATTGCATACTTCGTCAACTATCTTTCTAGATCCGTTGAGAAGCCAGACGTGAACGACTGGAAGACGTTGCAGCGCGTCATTGCATATATCGCGTCAATCGCCAGCTACTAGGTAGAGTATCCGCGCATGTCAACTGACGATCATGCTGCGTTCGTCGACGCATCACATGGTACGGACAAAGTCGATGGCAAGTCAACCACCGGATTTGCTGTACATTACAACGGCGATCCCGTACATTGGTTTGCGAAGAAGCAGCAGGCAACAACAGCCTCATCGACAGAGGCCAAGTACATGCACTTTAATTTGCAACGAAGGGGGTGGTGTGGTTGCGTAACGTTTGGGGCGAGTTCATCACTGCTCGGTGCCGGACCAACGACGATCCACGAGGACAACTCAGCGTCGATCAAGATGTCGGAGAATGATACGACGACGAAGCGCGTGAAAACACATATTCATTTGTTTTCACTAAACACGCGAGCAAGTGCAGAACGGAAGCCTCAAGATCGTCTACTGCTCGTCAGACAGCATGTGTGCCGATTTGCTGAATAAGTGCGTCGGAAAGAACACTCGGTCTCCGTGACAGCGATGCCACTGCAAAGGAGGATGTTGTGGACGATGCAGAGTTGATTGCAGCGCCCCTTACATGCAAAGTCGCTCGCTTCTCCCTTAGCCACGAGCTGCTACGTGGACTACTCTCACCCTAGACTCTCTTCTAGATAAATCCATTGTGTGGATGCACACAATCAATAGCTCAGTCAAGTTGATCGACACATGATGGTAGTACATTAGCCTGCAACCACATGTGCGGCATCCAACAGTTGGCGTGTAACTGCGTTGTGTCGTCGCATGCAATCTAGTGTTTTCAAGTGATTGGGTGCATCGACGGGACAGGCGGGACACGAATTTGTGTCCGGAGTCATCGACAGGTATCTGGAGTCATCAGCAGGCCATCGAGTATGAAAGTGTGTGATGTGTGTGTGCAGGTCGCTGTGAGCGACTGTAGCGAGCAACAGCAGCGCACGACAGTGCACGATAGCAGCAGCAAGAGCGAGAGGCAGTAGAAATACCTAAGGCGCACGCATGTTGCAATTTTGCAATTCATTCATTCAACAATATTCCTCGTACCACACACTAGGACCTTCGCCTCCACTTCCTCTCGTCTATCTAGAACGTCAATGCGTCAGATGCAACCACGAACGAGATATTGACAACAACCTTAACGTACATCGTTCCCAATTTGATAGAGAACACCAGTCGATTGTTAATTTTGCCGCTGTTGGTTCGTGTTATGCGACAAAGCGATAGGCACCATAGTAAATAGCTTTCAATACGACAACAAAGCGACATAAACGTGAACGACGCACAGCTGCACGGTCGACGGTGGCGATATATTTCGCCACTGCTACAAATTTGTACCTTTAAGAATCATACGAGAAATAGAGAAAGCGAGAGTAGGGTAATTTAGGGGGGAAACAAACGTACAACGTCGTGAGCTCGACTGCTATTGATATCAGTACTGATTTGCAGTAGTGGCTTCGTCACAACGAGAGAGAAACAAACACATAGACGTACAGTGTCTTGACGATTCGCTATGCAGCCACCGTGGCAGCTTCTAGTGCGAGTGCGTGATGCGGTGACTACAGTGCGTCCGTCTCAAGCACGAGCGACCAAGCGGTTGGTGGTAGTAGCACTAGCTAATGCAGCATCATGCAGTGCGTCTTTGTTGTGGGAACTTGTAGCGTCGATCGTAAGCGCTCACGCAAGTGCCGCATCCTAGCAATTGCCAACAGCACGATGCGGTACTCGTGCTCATCGACTGGCGGCGCGATGCACAGCCAGAAATTGCTACCGCTGATCGTCGACACATTGCGAACGTGAAGACGTAAGCGACATGTGAGCGTCATGTTGTTCGCGCCGACGCTGGTTGTATTGTCTATAGACTTGCAGTTATTAGTGTGCCGTTGTAAGTGTAGAAGAGGAAGAAGCAGCTTGCTACGACAGCACAGTCACGTTAGGTTGCGCGTCTGTTTCAGTACCAAACGACCACGACCGCTAGCGACAGAAGCTGTATGGCGCATGCAGCGTCCAACAGGATAGTCGCCGTTCACTGTCATGGAGCTGTCGGTCGCACGCGCTCGTTGCTTGAAATTGCGTCCGTGCGACCATTTTACGACAGCTATTTACAGCTATTTTAGTTACACCGACAATGTGGGTACAAGTGGCTACACCGACATTGATGTTGTAGAGCGAAGAGGCACAATCGTATTTAGTGGAACATGAGCGACGACGCAAGTACAAGTACTCGAGTGTGCGAGCTCTAGCAGGTCTTTGAGAAATGCATGTGTAGGCAGTAGCAGGAGCGTCAGTCTTTGATTGACCGATTCTCCCACAAGTAAATTAACAACGTACTCGTCTTGCGGTGTCCGTTGCCCGTATCGCTCATCACTGTACGATACGACGTCCAACAGTCGTGCTAGTGCGAGTGTCGCGTAGATTTTCGTCGTTGCAACGCTCGAGCGTATCATCTGGCTGTGTGCTGTCTATCACCGAGCAGATGCTGTGCGTCTTGTCGATGCAGCTGCACTTGCGAGCAGAACAGTGAGCCTTTCGATTGAGTGGCAAATTATGAGTAACAGCACGGGACGCCGAACATACAGCTCCGCATTGCTACTGCTGGTGTTGCGAGTCCGTCGACGTTGATCAAAGCGATAAAGAAACACCTCGATTTGGTACCTTAGATTTCACATCACTGGTATTATCAGCGAAGTTTTCACTGACTTTGACGAGTGGCACACCTTTGTCGTGAAATATACGATTTGGTCGTCCTTTGTGTAATACAAATATTATTGGACTATTTTGATTGGCCAGTTTAAGATATCGTGCATTTACTTTTGAGATTCCTTTCATCAAATACTCAAATCAAGAATCAACGTTTCGTCAGACAAACTTATCAATAATTCGATCTATTCGTTAAACTTGATATTATTGCTCGATTTACAAGAAAACTTTGCTTACATTCACGGATAAGGTCTCAACAGAAGTCGCAGAAACAATCAAGTGTATACAGTGGGTTCGAAAAGTGAGCATCCCCCAATGAAAAATTATGTTTTACGTTCGTGCTTTGTTAAATTTTTAACATTTTTGCTTGAAACTTAAACAAGAAGGATCGCCTTTCATTGCTGTGTATCTCGCAGTCATCGTTAACTTCAAATTTCAACTTTCGTTAAAGCCGTCAGCATCAGAAAAAGAAGTTGCTGGAAAAAAGTCCACGACCCCGCCATGTTAACTTGGAATTTGTATTGCCTATTTAAATGTCCACACATAAGCCTATACTTTAATCAAGTTTAAAGTGCATTTGCAGCTTCACAGACCATTTGAACAACACACCAGCAGATTCACTCTTCATTTCGCCTCACGCAACACACATCAACATGCAACAAGCCCCCTGCCGCAAAGAATACTCTCAAGACCTGCGCTTACGCTGCGTGGCGAAGTCCTAGAGAGGCCTTGGGGCCAAGAGAATCGCCAGGGACCTCGAGATACCGGTCTCCTCCGTCAAAACTATTCTTCGTGCCTATCGCAAACGTGGCCACACCTTCAGTGCACCACGCTCAGGTCGCCCCCGCATCACCGACGAG
>JAADXH010001197.1:0-12782 GCA_023337595.1 Globisporangium camurandrum | reverse complement strand
TCATCGTCGAGAAAACAACAATCTGGTATTTACAATGCTCGAGTGTGTTGCGTTCGACTCATTCAATCAGCGGAATATTTGTATGAATAAACCATTGCAATATTGATACATTTATGCTAAACAAGTGGCATTTGTCGCACAACAAACAATCGCTCTGTGGTTGATGCAGTTGTGTGCATCAAACGACCATTTTTAGATCGAGTCTAAAGTGATGTTTTTTTCTTTACATTGGTTTCGCGCGGCTTTGTCGAAATTGAGATACGTGTCTACTCGTACCTTTTTACAAGTAGTAAGCAAACTCGCATTCGGACATCGATTCTTGCACACGATTTCACAAATGCAAATTGTGCGGTTGGCATTAAAATCTCTTCCCAAAACGCGCATCGAACAGCAACAACAGCCGCACACCGTCTTCGTGGTACGTGTGCAACACCTTCCTCGCGCCCACGCATGTTCTACGCGGTGTCTCACCACTCCCCCTACTTCTAGCTTCATCAGCAGGCGGAATGGCTATTTGTAGTAAATGTAAATCGATTTCCCGCTTCTTCTGCCAAGCACATGCTTATTACCTCGCCCAGGTACTTTACATTCCAGTTAATAGTTGTCTTGGGGTTCTAATAGAAAATGATTCGTGCAGATCCCTTTTAAATTGCAAAGCTGTTTAGTTTGCGTAAAGAAAGGACACCCTGCTTAAACGGCTATATTTAACCTCGATACTCATCATTATCATTTACTGCAAATAGCCACGTCCATCAACAGGACACCAGCTAATGACATCGTGTCTGTGATTTTTGAGCAAAATCGAGCACGATAGTACCGGTACTTTTGTCGCAGGTGCTAATTCAATAGTCGTTCGTTGATATTGCTATAAACACCAACTATATTGTTGATGTATCAACTCGGCAACTAATGATATTTAATCTACATGCAATTAATGTTTAACTTATTACAAACATATAAATGACAATACCGTGGTGCTGTCATGTAATTCAATGCATCGACCAACAAGCATGTTTTAAATGTGTAAACTGAGGGTGTATTCGACGTTCGCTCATCGCACACGCACATGTGTCAGGAATACGTTTATCATACCGATTTCAAGTCCAACAGGAGATAATACATATCCTTGTATGCTTGTTCTAACTCATGTTAATACACCACAAAGTCATAAGCGCACATGGAACTTGTACCACGTTAAAAACCGTATCACATAAGCAATACGTTTAGGTACAAATTGAAGACCAAATGGCATGCACAAGGCCAGCGCACGACGTTGCCAAACGCACCTGAAATATATATATATATATATATATATATATATACTATTTGGATCCATGACTTCAAGAAATGACCTAGAAACGTTTTTGTGTGATATGAGCTGAAGTAGTTTGAAACCGACAATGCAAAACCAATTTCTTTGATAGGATGAGCTATGCCGTTTTTGACGTATTATTTCAGTTCTAAAGTGGTTGTCATGCTCCTTTCAGGAAACGCAACTGACCTGTTCGCATATCATTGTACGTATGTACCATTCTCGTAATTGTTAACGGCGCATCAAGTTATGTCATTTAAAACATTAGTAAAACAGTACACGATCTATTGCGCAGGCGTGCTTTACCAACTGATTAATTTAGTCCAAAAACACATAGCTCCATAAACAGTTTCAGTGATAAGAAAACACGTAGAAAAATATGCGGCATATATATGCTATGTACAATTGAGTAAGCAAAGCGACACGAAAAGACGTATTGAACTATGTACTTGCTAAGGGCTGTACAATATTTTTACAAGTAAATATTGTATCAGCTCAGGCTTTAAATAAACACCAATAACAAACCTCTGTTAAGGGATGTTACAAAGTCGATTGACATGTAAGATTAGTAGAGAACAAAAAAATTATGATAATCGTTTTTACACGTGCAAATGTCGCGGCTAGCACGTTGATAGCTGTACCACGCAAAAATAATCAAATATACGATCAAACTAGTGAATACATAAAAATATCTGTATTTCATGGTACTCATGCTATCGCCTACTCTCGTATTATCCACCTCGAATATCTGTGTGTTGCTGCACTTCTACAGCATTTACATTTAAAAGCGCGTATTTATCTTTCTTGCTGTCGCAGTCAAACACTTCGTGCAATATTTGGATACACGTACGAGCGTCACCGTACTGTGACGTTGCGCGAGTAGTACCTACCAATAGCACAAGGTCAGCAACATCCCATAATCAACAGAAGCGACGCGTATGCAACACATAACGCTCATCGCCGTCACTGCGCGTGTCGCAGTATTGCATTGTTTTGTAGCGCCGATTTGCGCTCTTCTTGCACATATGTCGCGGTCGCAGCGTCCCTTCGCCACCCACCCTAGCTACCGCAGTAGTAGCACACGCATCATAGCCGCTTGAAGCGGCCTGAGCAGCATCGCTCGCGTTGTCGTTGGTAGCCGACATGTTCCGTCCTGGGCTCTTTCACACGTGGTGCTCGATCTTTGTTCCCAATCACGGCGACGCTTGTTTTAGTAGCGGCAAAATTATGTAATCCTGCGTGTGAATCCGGTCATGAGAAATAATATACGTTCAGCATACATCACGTACATCCAGGGTAGCAAAGTCGTTGCTGATCAACTTGAGGAGCATTGTAGGAAAGTGTCATAGAGTGGCTTGACGCGGCCGTTTTGGTGTGTGACTACTTCAAGTTTATGCAAAGATTACTCAACGCCATGCCAACGAAGCCAAAAACAAGAACTAGTAGTAATACTTGAATACCACAGATCTCGAATGAGAAGAGCTAAAAAAGGAGCTAATCATGCTTGTCAACTCCTCCCAACTACCGTTGAAGTCGACCACTTCGAGTTGTGGATTTGTCAGAGACAGCGACAGATGTATTTTGCTGCGAGGCACTTTTGCAGATATCTAAATAAGCAGCACCATAGCGATAGCACACTTCGACGTTAACAGAAACAAACAGCACGTACGTACTTTCGTTATCTATCGGTTAGCGCGATCGACAGGCAGTTGACCGGCTTGCTGTCCATCGTCGACAGTGTGGTCTATACAGAATTTTTGCGTAGGCGACATTCAAATCTATGAAATCGGTGTGCGCGTACTTGATGAACATGAACGTGATGAATAAGTGCAGGCTCGTCATCGCTATGGTAAGAGTGTAGATTTGGATGAAGCAACATTTGTGCCAGCGGTAAAATAGTGTAACACGACTGGAAGTAACTACGCGCCACCGCTACTGATTCGTATGAACACAAAGCTTTGTATTACAGCACTGCTATGGCGCCAGCAATGATGTCGAGATGGGGTGGGTGGCGGCGTGTTGCTTCTTTGTGCGCAATAGACTCTGTCCTTGAGAACATGTTTACAAAAAATCTACATGATAAATGCAAGCGAGGCTGTATGTGGAATGGATGAACAACAACATATGCGAACAACACCAAGTGCTAGACGCACCTCACACAATGTGCGGTCTTCTTACATATATTTCGAGATAGATACTTTTGCCCCCCCCCGTACCAACCACTTTCGAGTCTTATCGTTTAAATACAGTCTCCGAGGTGAAGCGTGAGGGACCAACTAGTATTCGATCATCAACAATGCGACGCATTTGGGACCCAAGCAGTTAGGAAAGATGGATGCAGTCGATGTTCGGCCACACCTTCCTTGCGCGATCGGTCTTTACACGTGCGTCTAAAATGTCCGTGAAATGAATTGACTACGGCAAGTGGTCGAATCGGCTGTATAACTAACTAATGTGCATGCCAGTACGGCGCCAATCCCAACTGTCGGTCATTGCTTCGACATTCACAGTATGTGGGAAACTGCGTATGGGCAATGATTAAACTGACGAGAGGAATGTGCTCATGCGGCTTAATTTCGAGTTCTCACACAGGATCACGTATATCTATGATTTCAGTATATGTTCGGCGTGATGGAAAAGATTGACAATAGTTCATTCGATAAAAAGTAAAAGAACCAAGTTTATGGCCTGTTAGCAGCAATATTACTTTTGTAGACAGTTCGTAATTGTTATCAAAGATTCGTATTTGTCTGTGAACAACAGCGGTTAAATTGACTGTTGAATATGCAGTTATCGATCGCGCTTTAAAGAGCAATATGCCGGTCTTATAATCAGAATCGAGGTGCGTAATAGACACGTTGACATATACTTAGCATGTTTGACATAACACGAACGACATAACGAATCTCAGCGGACCTGTGTTCAAGACGTTGAGCGCAAGTTCTCTGAGCTGATGCATGCTTGTAAACATGTCAAGAAAACCAACGGATCTATATTGGCGACATCAATGAAGTCACCGACGACGAGCCAATCCGAGTCTCGCTCGTCGCTGTCGCTCAGTGCTATCCGCTCTGAGTCAAAGTCGGAGGCTGTCTGAAACAACGCGCTGCAACTCTCTTCGAGCGTTGACGTTTTAGACTTCGCATGCAGTAAGACTGGCATGGAGGTCTTCAACGGCTGAGTCATGACCACCGGCGTTACTGTTTGTGAAGTCGTCGCCCTTTTCTTCCTCGTCACTGATGTGTGGAGCTTCGTCCTCGCGTGGAGCTTGTTTGTACGCGGTGCATCGTCGTCGAGTGGGGCTGCGTGGACGCTTGCTTCATCCTTGGCGCTTTCAGTGTCATTGTCGCTTGTGGCATTTTCGTCGATATATGTAGCCTCGATCACGCAGTTCTGGTTGTGTTGCTGATATTGTTGTTGTTGTTGTCAGCGTCGACGTCGTTGACATCTGCGTCATACCCATCGATCACTGGTTGTGACACCCTCACTTGCACAAGAAACTCAGCGTGGGGCATGTCCCGCATGTGCTGCTCGCACACAACTTGCAGCTGTCGTCAATAGTTATCGCTCTCATGGTTGTGCTGGTTAATGATGCTGTCGGTTGGTGTTGCTTGCGAGATGTGTGCGCGTCAATTGATCTTGAGCATGCGGCAAGTGTTTGTTGTATGCGCTCTGCATATCAAGCGCTGTGCTGTTTGTGCAAACGTTTGCGTTTCATAGACAGGTGAAGACTAGCCGCACTTTAATCACATTCGTGTGTTGTTGAAGTCATTTCTCATTTACCATCTTAACATTTTGATGGTTGAACATGCTTGAAACTCACAATTAGAGTGAATGTCACGTCATCCAATTTACAGTTACAAATGTGTGTTGTAAATGGGTGGTTGCCGTAGTTATGTTATTCGACTTTACAGCAAAGCTTACTTAAAACAACCTCCCTGTAATCACGAAAATAGATTAAACGACAAATCGGACACACCATCTCTAATATTTGCCAAACACCAAATGATGTATGCGAATCACTGCCAAATGGAGTTTGCCGAAGCATACGGCTCCCACAAATTGGGAACGTTACAAAGCGAATACGATAGACAGTTTTAAATACCTGTAGTCTACATACTATAATACACAAAGACACAAATAGTGAATATAAAAACATATATCGCAATTATGCGATATCGATCACACTTGTTGTGAGGTGCTAAACACTTTTTGTCGCTAGTGGCAATTTTAGAATATAGATTGTGAAATCGAGTGTCGTGAGTGTGGAGAGACGCCTCGCATCAAAATTTAGCATTGGCACAGAATAGCGTTTTGCACCACTGTTGACTGACGTCTCAATCTTGACCGTTTCGTTGAATGAGCTCGACGAGGGGAGAGTTGTCCGCTTGCGCAGAGCATTGTTAAGCTCAAGTTGCATGAACACATGAGCGGCAATCCGCTGCTTGTCACAGACAAATGTAGAACAACAGATATGAATTATAAAAATATTCGATAGTGGAGCGACCTAACGCGTCCGAGAGACAGTGCGGGAAGTTTTTATGTTTGAGGTTGATATCCGTGTTGACTTGGGTCGTATGTAGTACAAAGAAGTGCTTCTAGGTGTATCTGGCCAACAAGCGCGTTTCTGCCTTGAACATATATAACAATAAATCAATCTATAATTGGATAATATATATCCCGGTTACACGCGCTTCCTTTAATTACGATATGTATTATTAAGCCAAACTCCTGTATTTGTTGGAAGCTACTTTGTCGAGCATATACCTGCTGCGAATAACCAGATGTCAAAAAATATTATTTAGTTAGATTTAAGTGTATTTCAGGAATAGCCGTGACGAACCAACATCACAGGATTGTTTTGGTGTACAAGCTTGTCAAACGCTAATATTTAAGCTGGGTGTCGCAAAATCTATTTAATCCAATCACAGCATTGATCTTGCATGAATTGATGTACATCGTCGGTCAAAAACTGACAATTCCGTTTTTGCTGATTAGAGATAATATGCTTCCTCGCACGCAATTGCAAGACAGCCACGGCTTGTTGGCCTGTTACAATCCATTGCGATCCAGAACATATAACATCCACATATGCGAGTCAAATCTATTTAGGTGGTGCAAAACAACCGAGCATGGATATGATACGTTTTAATTTCATAACAATGCTTTGACACGTCTGATCAAGCGTCACACATATACAGTTCAATTTTCGTGTTTCTACGTTGTTGTTGCTCAACATAAATGGTAACCTTTTTATTGTATGGATTGCTTCAGTGCCGATTCGGATGTCAGAATCGAATTGCTGCATTAAGCCGTAAAGCAAGTTATATATTATAGTGCTAATGGTACAAAAATCATTAGCGCACAGACATCAAACAGTCACAGTGCGCGTAAACTAGGACCGACAATAAGGGCTCACAATAACACAGGAGCCTTACAGCGTAACACACGAGCAAGTGTGTACGACAGTGAAATGATAGAGAGTAAGTAATCAGCAGGATTACGTGACGCTTTGTGAGCGCCACATAGCGCTTCCGGGAAGACGTCTCACGGGATGTCGCACGCGAGACGTTCTGAATCGCTCAATATGCTAAGTCTAATTATGTTTCCTAACTATGTTGAAATGCGAACCCTCGCGATTGAGTTCTCGATTGGACTTGAGATGCAAATTAGTCTGTAGCAAATTGCAACACGAATCACATATCTAAATAGCATCGCTCAATTCCTAGTAGAAGCCGAGCTGTGCTTGCTTTCGTGCTGGCACTAATTACTTGTCCATGGGTGTACAACAAAGCATCATATAATAGTGTGGTAATTGTTTTGCTATCCACAATTATCCCCATACACGATCCACCTACCGGTGCTGTGTGGAGTGCGCGAGTAAACACCAGTGCGTAAGCCGCATGCATCGAGCAGAGTCGCCACCTCGTTGGATTTCTTGCCGGTACGCCGCTCTGAATATGAAAAATTGGTCTGCTGGTCAGCTGAGAACGAATGTGCACAAACGATCGAGACGGAGAGCAACAGCAGAAGGGAAACATGGATGGCGCGCGCTCAGTGTGCGATAACGCAACGTTTTGAGCGTAGTCGACCGTTGTGACGATCGTTCCCGATGCTTCAGCAGACAATGTGTTCATTGAATTGAACGCTCTACAATATTAAACACCTGCAGTTCAAACGCCATATTGAGTAATCAGTAGCGTCAGTCACAACTATAATCAGTTCAAACTACTCGTACTACACTTCATTGCATCATGCATCAATAAAGTCGCTTCGCGAACATGGTCTGCGATCAGCTCGGTCGCGATTGTCGATGGCGTCCTACTGAAGTCGTTCGCGTAGATAACGCGCTCGTTGCAGGCGTTATCACGTGACGAGCAAATGCGTATCGTTAGACACTCGGCCGATACGATCTTGCGGGTCGATGACACGGACGGCGTCGCAAATGGCTTGCCCTTGAACATGATGCTGTTGTTTGACGCGCGCCAAGAACTTGCGCCGCAACACCTCCCAGGTCTAAAACGACGGCATCAGCAAGTACTGATGGTTCACGTAGAACGTCACAGCCTTGCCGTTCTCGGACTTCTGTCGCCTGTAGGTGACTGGACACGATTCGCCAAACTCCTTGGTTTTGCTTTGCACCGCGTCACCATAACGTCCTTCCAGAACTAGTGCAATAGATCGTTGCCGGTGTTGCTGTGTCGCGTAGGCGAAATGCCATGCGACAAAGCTATTATGCAGTACCAGCAGGAAGCCAGCACACAATAAGTCCAATTTACTCATAGTAAAGCAGATACACAACGAAAACAGACCAATCGACGTACTTCGTGAGCGTGTCGTTGGAGATAACATAATTCGATTGAAAGCCGACCTTGCACACGTTCCCGACAGTAGGAACAAAGAACATGAAGTGTTCGCGCTTGCACTGACAGCGGTGACGCTGCGTCTTCGTGATGGACTCGCACATGGCGAGCTTGGTGACGAGACACGTTCGCTGGTCGGGTTTGTCCATGGCGGTGTACGCGCAAACGGTGCTTCGCACGCGCGTAGCTTGTTTCTTCAAACACTGCGAGCTGCAACACGGCTAGTTCGCCACAATGGCGCCGCTTGTGTCTGCGTCGTCGCACGCACCTGCGCCTTCGCTCGTCTATGACTCATCCTCACCGTCGTCCTCGACGCTCTCGTAGCCGTGCGATTGACTTGTTGGCGGCCGACGATCGGATTTGCCTGCTTCGCCAGCATCGCTGTTGCTTGCACTCGCGTCGTCGTCGCTGGCCTCTCTCTCCCCTCCTAACACATCGTCGTCTTCGTGATCCCCCTCGTCGACGTATGGCGAGTCGCTGTCGGTCACTATCGTGTCCTCGCCGCCGTGGTCGTGCGTGCTGCTGGCGGTAGTGCCGGCACCGGTGCCAACGACGTTGCCGCTACATGTCGTTGTCATCGTGCGGTTGCGGAGGCAGTGTGAGGAGGTGCAAAACGACAGGTTGTTCCTTTTGTCTTTATCAGACAATGCGATGTTTCAAACAATGGACATTTTTGTTTTTCGACTTTTTCTCAAAACTACTTATCGATCAAAAAATTGCTCGTTTATTTTCATATGTGATTTCCGTCACATTCAATTTTGTGCTGTGTCCATTTTGTTATCCGTCACCTCAGATGAAAAATGACATGTCAAGCAAAACTAGTTTTGTCTAGTATTCGCATATTTTACGGTATGTAATTACAGAGATTATGTCAACATGAACCCGACCTAGACGTAAAGTGCATGCGCGTTCTATGTTTCAAAGAAGAAGAAAAAACATACCAGCGAATAGACAGACGACTAGACAGATGACTCGACAGGAGACTCGATGGGGGCTTGACGGGTAAGTCCATATGTGTGACCACATGTGAGTTGACGGTATTTTTATGCCTGCGAAGACAGGCACAAAATCCCTCGTATTGTATGAGATACTATTGAAAATGTCGGTAAGTCAAATATGTTAATATTCGTTTTGCTTATTTATTGGCTATATTTTCTGCAATGGATTTGCGTGAATGACACGCGCGCAATTGAAATTGTCACATGCCGCAAACAAATCGCCACCATTCGTGATTGAGCGGCAGCGACGACCTTAGTGACGACGACGAAAGAGGCGACGCGCACGTAGCAGTAGCTTGGTATTTGCGGTCGCATTCACACCGACACTGTTACACGCGCATACACACAACACGCTCCACGTACATTGCAGTCAGCATACACACACCACACGCTCCAAGTGCATTGCAACACAACACAAAACCCATACTCGGCAAAATGCAACGCAGCAGCAAACACCGCAGCCGCTCGCCGTCACTGACCGCGTCGTCCTCATCGTCTACGTCGGGGTCCTCATCAGACGATGATACGAGCAGCACCAAGCAGCCACGCGTGCAGACACGCTTTCCACACGTGCCGCCGCCCGTGTTTTCACCCAAAGTCGCTGCTGTGATCACGGACGCCAAGAGCAAGCACCGCACTGGTATGTCTTGTCACTTGGCAGTAGATGCGTTAGTAGCTGCGTGTGCATAGCAACTCACATCGCGTCGTCCTCACAGACATCAAGAGCCACGAGTGGGGCCGCGATGGCTTCGTTGGCTCAGACGTCTGCGATCTGCCGCTCGACGCAACGTCGCGCACAGTCCAGCGTGAACATTGCAGCAACTTGAGCGTCGAGCGGTTCATTGACGAGTACGAAAAGCCGTACGTCCCTGTTGTGATCGATGGCATCCCGGAAGCCGAGAACTGGCCTGCAGTCCGCAACTGGACACTGAAAGTACGTCGTTGTGTTTATTTTAGGAACATTACCCTACAGTAGGCAATTCATGGACACTCTCTACAATTCAAATAGAAATTGCGCAAGCACTACAAGCGCGTGGAGTTGAAATGCGGCGAAGACGACGATGGGAAGACTGTGCGAATTGCATTCAAACACTTTGTTGCGTACATGCAGCAGCAGACAGACGACAGTCCACTGTATATTTTCGACAGTGCATTTGACGAGAAGCCCGCAACGACACCGCTACTCACAGATTATCGCGTACCGTCGTACTTTCCAGACGATCTGTTTTCGCTCGTCGGTGAAGACCGACGACCGCCGTATCGATGGTTTCTCGTAGGGCCGAAGCGCAGCGGCACGTGCGTCCACGTCGATCCATTGGGGACGAGCGCATGGAACACGCTGCTCGTTGGTCGCAAACGCTGGGTGTTGTTCCCACCGCATCTTTCAAAAGCACTCGTCCAGGGCAAACGCTATGTCGAGCAGCACGAAGATGACGAAGCAGTGAATTACTTTTACGATATTTTGCCGCGTATAAAAGCTGCGACGCCACCGGAGACGTTGCAATGTATCGAATTGATGCAATATGCCGGCGAGACGATATTTGTTCCTGGTGGCTGGTGGCACGCAGTGCTGAATGTCGAAGATACCGTCGCAGTGACGCAAAATTATTGTAGTCGACAGAATTTCGATCGCGTGTGGCGCAAAACGCGCAGTGGGCGCAAACGCATGGCTGCCAAGTGGCTTCGGAAACTCGGGAAACGCCATAGTGACTTGGTTGCACGTGCATTAACGTTGAATCGCGAAGATGAGTTTGTCATGTACGAGAAAACGAAAAAGAGCAAGAAGAAGAAGAAAAAAGCGGACGTGAGTGACAATGAGGAGATGCACGAGTCGCGTCGGAAGAAAGCAAAGAAGATGTAGGCGGCGCTGTATCCAGACGTAGAAATTTTGTTCCTGGACGGTTTGTGTTGTTGTTTTCGGGTGTCTTCCCACATGAAGAAACATGTCAGAAGTGATGATGTGCGACGAGAGCATTTATTCATGAGTTTCCTCTTACGTCTTTCGATTTCTTTTTTTACTTTCAATAATCAGGACGTGCATTTTGGTACGATTTGTAAAAAATAAAGTATGCAAAATCACAATAAATGCAAAATGCACACAATAATCACGACTACGTTGATGTCGTGATTATGTTAAGATTATTGATGTTATTCGAACTTACTTTGACAGTATTGTCTTCATTTCATACGTGTTTTGTCATTTTGTGTCAATATTTTTATTGCACGTTGGTGTGAGTGAGAGAGAAAGAGAGAGAGTAGAATGTGGAAGGAGCGCGTGAGTAGAAGCAATTGCGACGCGCTGATGAAAGCTAATTGTTGCAAGGCATGGACATAATTATCCGTTTACTTAAACCTACGTGAAATGTGTGTAGCAGTTAAAATGTGATTTATTCATGATTTTCTTCTAATACAACGTTATTGACTATTCAATTATTTCGTCATATAGTTTTATTCGTATATATTGTTAGAATATAATTGCATCAATACGTCTTCCCACACATTCCCATTTTCCATATTTTGGAATAGCAAATGTACATCATGGAAGTTGCTAGCAGACGTCAGAAAGACGATTGTCTTCTTGTCTGTTGTACTATTGACACCATACAATAATGTTGTCCGTCTTCCTGACGTCATCCAGGTAGAAGACATCCAGGAAGACTGCAAAATACTTGCAACAACATTTGCAATCAAAGATATCTTCATTTCTTTAACAACTTTTCTGCTGCAGCACGTCTCTAGCTTGCACAACGATGCTGCCGCGGCCAATCCGTTGATGTTTGCGGCAATATATATTGCTAATGCTGTCACCTCGTGTCAATGAATGACCTGCATTGGAATCCGCAGCGCCAACGCGATCGAGTAGCGCAACACGCACCACTGGCGCCACGCGCCGTAAGACGCCAACGATGCTGCCGCCACATTCGAATACACGCTCGTCCAGCGTCTGTGTCGTCACGCAACTCGCGCACATCGTCAGCACCGTGAGTGTGACAGCAAACACGATACCGATAGCATGAACAAACTTGACATTAGATGAAGGCAATTCATATGTAACTCTCGTTGATTCGCATGCCTGGTAAACATTCTGAAATTTAAACGTTATTGCGATCAAAGCTGGACCTTGCTCCTCATTTAGTTGTTCATGTCATACCATCGACGTGGAGGTCGTGCAGTGTCGTGAAGAACACGACGTCACACTTGCGATACGCAGGACCATACGGATTCTCTTCTTTATTATTTGAATACTCGATCGTGGGCTTTCGATGGGGAACGACTTTTCATTGATTGCCGTTCATGAGCTCGACGCGCGTGATGTGCGGTCACTGGCGATCTTCGATGTTCGCAAGAAACTTGTGGCGGTTGCTCCAGCCGACGTGCACAGCAAAGTCGATAGACGCGGCAATGAACACGACTACCACCTGGTAAACACGCAATTCATACTGTGTCCAAAGTCACCTAAAACCGCCAAGGAGAAATAAAATTGGGACAGACTGATCTTGGCACAAGCCAAATTGCGTTTCGAGAAATCAAATGTGTAACGATGAATTCCACAAAGCAGTCTTGTTACCGTACACATGCGCACCAGTTTCGTTTTGTATCTTTTTCATC
>JAADXH010001196.1:0-12791 GCA_023337595.1 Globisporangium camurandrum | reverse complement strand
TTCTGAAGTTATGAAAAGTGCTCTAGAATGCTCAGATTGACAGAAACCACATATCTAAACAGCATCAATCAAATCGCAGCCGTTCAAAAGTTACTTATCAAAACGTGGGTGGTTTTAAGTTTTTGACCGGGGGTGTAGCACCAGCAAATGTGTGATAGAGAAAGGAAATGAACACACACTCACAAATAGATAGAAAGAATGAAAGAGAGAGTAAGAGAGTAAGAGAGAGAGAGATAGATAGAGAGAGAGAGAGAGAGAAAATGAGCAGGAAAAAGTAATTTTGTATAAATACTGCTTTTCAAGCAAGCTCGTGGACTTGGAGAATATCGATCTATTCTCAGTCTAGCCCTCTTGCCAAGGATGTCGTTGCACGACAAACACAACATGAAGAGCTCGTTGCCACTGTCGTCTTCCCCACGGACGAGCTCGGGTGTGCGGCCCCACTATGGCGCTGCAACAGCGACCTGTTCGACGAACCCAATGTTCATCCACACGAAAGCGATCGCAGCTGCTGCGCGTGCGACAACTGCAGCAGCGTCTGCAATGATCGCAAACGCAAGTGGCGTCAGTGAACTACATACACTACATGCTGCGACATCCGCGCTGCACTCACCGCGCTCGTCGGTTGAGCGCATGTCGTTCGAGAATGCTCGGCCGTTCACGAGTGGCGCACACACGACGCCACGAAGCAGTAGCAGCAGCAACAACCGAGCACAATCGACAGCGTTGCCACAAGCAAAAGATGCGAGTGTGACACGGGGAAAGCAAGCTGATGATAATGCAAGTCGCTACGATCGACAGCGACCGACGACGTCGCCAGCACACATGCCGGGTAGCCAAGGAATACAACCACAGCCACACTCGATGCCGCTTGGCGCGTCACCACGCGGCGGCACGATCGAAGTGTTTCCAGCGTGGATCCGTGACCGGAAGGACTTTCAAGCGTACTTCCCGCGCTTTTCGGACATTGTGATCACAGACGACGAGATCTTGCGACAGGGCGTCCCGAAAGAACCGAGTGAGCGCACGATCGTCGAGCTCCAGTGCCTCGCACGGTGGATCATGAAGATCCCGTCCATGGCGACGTCGCTCGATCTGAGCCAAGCGACGGAGATTGCAAAGCTTGCACGATATCAGCTGCTCCAGCCGCGTGAGTTTGTATTCCGCAAAGGCGACAAGGGCGACGCGTGCTACCTCGTGTTCACAGGTGAAGTGCACGTGCTGATTGACGGTCAAAAGGTCGCCGCCGTGGGGAAAAACTCAGCGTTTGGGGACATTGCGCTCCAGATCGAGAACGCGACGCGCGGCGCAGACGTCCAAGCTGGCTTTTCGACCACGACCTCAGGCGCTGCTGGTAGTAGTAATTCTACCGCAAGCAGTGCGACGAGTGGAACGGTTGCTGCTCCTACAGCTTCTGTACCGTCGGTACCGATAGGCACCGAGGTGCTCAAGATCCTCGCAGAAGACTACCACAAGACGCTCGCGCGGTGCCAGACGCGACGACGGAAGCACCTCATCAATTGGCTCCACGCAGAAGTTGTGCTCTTTCGCGACTGCGTCGAGAGCAAACTGCACTACTTTGAGCTCGTATCACTTGACGTGCCGCTCAAACTTGGTGAGATTCTGTACCGCCAAGGCGACTCGATCGGTGCGTTCTACGTCGTACGGACTGGGAAAGTACGCCTCGAAGTCGACATCCAGTACGAACATAAGCATCGCTGGCCGGTGGGGAAGCACGAGTGGGAAGAACGCGTCCACGCTTCGAAGGCGCGCGTTCCGTTTGCGTTTGAGGACCAAGCGGGTTTCTTTGGATTTGAGATGTTTGTCGACGGTCAGCAGAAGCGCGCGTACACGGTGATCGCGGACTCCCCGACCGTCGAGCTCGTGGGACTGAACCGCGTCGACTGCTTCTCGCCATACTTTTCGTTCACACCACGTGCGATCGACCGGATCCTTGAAAAGCACGACAAGTGTCGCGAACTTGCGACGAAACAGGTCCACCAGCGGCTCAAGGACTTTCACCAAAGTGCGTCGACGCAGAAAAAGACAGTGGGTAGTTCTGGTGGCGGCAGCAGTGGCAGTAGAGGCGGCAGTGGTAGCAACAATACAGCAGGACACGCGCTGCCAGTGTGTGTTGCGCCAAAGTTTCATCACTCGACGGAGACGCCGCAGTTCCAGTTTCCGTCGCTCAAGCCTGCGAAGTACAAAGCTCCAAACGACGTCGTGCGCGCGTTGCAACTTTCGTGTCAGGGACGATGACGCAGTGCAAGACTCAATCGATCAATCTGTTGCATTCACACGACAAAAGTGCGTGATCTACATATCAATTCTGTAAATTCGTTGAGCAAGTCAACAGACAATATCAACCAAATGCAAAGTTGCGTTTAGATGTTTTAATTGTCAAACTCCCGAGTTATGTTTGGAGGAAATGTGGATGAACTGTTTTGTACGCTATGTACAGTTTGTCGGTCTGGACAAATCGATTGGTTTTTCGAAAGTTTTTCGAATTTTTGCTGATGTCTTTGTATGTTGTGTCATTCGGGATGTTAATTTGCCAAGACGTACATATCGATATACTATATTAACTCGACCGATTCTTGGGATATGTTGGCCACCAAGCATGACCGATATAACGACGCTCAAATGAAACGGTGTGCATGACCATATCATACCCACAGACTGTTTTTTAAATTTAACCGTTATCACTGGTTCACGTTGCCAATCAAATTCAATTTAACCATGCTTCAAACTCAATAACTCGCGTTTTGTCTATTTCTGAGCTGTGCTGCTGTTGGCACTACGAAATTCAATTACCCTATCTTTTGCTGAACAGAACACCTAAAGCATTTGTGTAACGTAGTCGCTTGATGCATAAACGATGATGCTGCGCTCCATGATCGAGGTGTATGCTGGCTTTAAGATATATATCTATTTCAGCAAGGTATATTAACTACTTAATCGTAACTACCAAAATTGATAATATCACAAAAGTGGACTGCAATATGTATCGATTAATATATTCAGTATAGCACTACAGTATACGTCGATATATTGGGCACAAGTCAAATAGGCACAACGTAAGCAACAACACTTTACGTCTCCAGCGTTGATACAAAGAATATTAGATGCGGTGTTCGGCAGAGCAGCTAAATGCTATTGCTAATGCATCATCGAAATGTACACACTTTCGAAACAAATCGCCTTAATTATTTTTGGCATGAGCTATCACTAATTATGAGACTTCATTGTGATATTTACCAATTTCAATGGCATAATACTGTATACATGCATACATCCATTACCCAACGTATACAATATACATGTATTACACATATATTGCTATCATGCTCTATCGAACTATTTTAAGCAGTGTGCATACTTGTGCCTAACAAACTACATCAAAGCTTTTGAGTTATACATTTATGCCCGCCTATATTGTTTATGAAGTAATGCAATTGCAATGCACTAAACATTATCCGATGCGTCCTAACCTAGCCACACACAGATTTTATATACGCTGGCGCCGTCTATCGACTGTGATACATTATGCGGGTATGTTTTTCTTTGTTGCAGGACATTCGACGAGGCGACTCGCGCGGGTAAGCAGAACGGTACTAACCAGAATATAGTACTCTCGCATGTGTATAAATGCAGAGAGCTGTAAAAATTGTCAGATTCTACGACATTGCAAAAGAGACGCAGTGCATAACATAGCTCAAAGTGCCGCATTCAACAAACCATATTCTTACCCAGTGCTCATCCGTATACGTGGTTATCATCACAATATTTTACGATATGCAAAGATGTTGGGAATTAATTGTAGTTGCCATTTGTACCACTGTCATCCAATGCGACTGCTAATGCTAACTTATTTAGTAGTTCAATGTACAGTTTAGTGAAACCTCAATTCGAATGTATTTGGCATGGTCTACATTTGTATCAGTCGCGACATCGAGGAAACGTGGGATACACAAGTGGACCAAGCTCAGAAATCGACGTGCTCGTCTTATATGATCCTCAAAATGGTGCACGGGTCAAGATGGGTATATTGTATCTGTTGGTAGTAGATAGACTTATTAATAGTATAAAATTATCAAACTTTAACATTTAATAAACACCGTCGGCGTCACGATATAGCAAGCGTTTCGGTCGAGCCAGTACGTCGCCAGTATGTACTTGAACTTAATGGTATACATAATAGAGTTAGTACTTTATGATGACAAGAACCTGTGCCTACAATGGTGACATTAGAATGTATCTTCTTGTGTTTGATTGCTTTAGATCATATAATTGGTTCAATGACATATTTGTACATGGGGTAAAGGAGTATAGAAGTATAAAGCACGAGACTTGCTGTTTACGAGCGATTACATCCAATATAGTAGTCTCACAGTGCATCGACATACATTTCGTGTGATGCCTACCCGGCCTGCTGCACCTTGCGAACGCGTTTGAGTTGTGCAAAAGCGATACCTTGCACATCTAAATTACCTTCGAATATGTCCTAAATAGTATCCCAGTACACAAGTTGCCCTTTACGCCGGCTGCTCAACATGATCACCGTCCGTGCCACTGCATGAAAACAAGGCGCTTATTTGTATTATCGGCATCTATTTAAGTCACATGTTTCCTATTAACAGTTGTCAACATACAATATCTGTGCCAACTTTAATGACGTGTGTTGTACACATTATGTGAAAAGTGGAACCAAGTTGCGACAACTTGAACACACTCAACAGTTAGACATGCAAACAAAAAGCACCGCAGAAGCAATCATCATGAAATGAAAACCACACAGCGTATGTACAACCAAGAGCTGATCCAGGCGTGAGCGAGCAATACACAAGCGTGACGAAGTCAAGTTACAATACGCTCACACACCACCACGGGTCCATTGCGCGCAGAAAGTGTTTCGCTTTCCTCGCTTTTGACATCATTGGTGACAATGACGTGTATAAAAAATTTGCGTCATTTCTGTTGGATAATACTGACGTAGGTACTCGACGTCGTCGATATACACTAAAATTTTGTTGAGTATAATTATTCAGCCCTGCAGCCTGTATATCCACAGTTGTTATACTTTTTGAAGTATCGAAAACATCAGTAAATTACATATATTATCTCAAATCAAGTCACACAGTTGCCAGAAAAGCATATCGAAGTAGGTAAATCTGTAATTTCAGGTAACACCTAACCAAAGGCACGCCTGTGCATTGTAGTTAGCAACGTCCAACACACTCTTTCGAACCAGCAAACCCTGACGGAGGTGGCAACACGAATTAAATGCAACACGCATAAAACGAATGATGTGCTTATTCAATGTTCCAAAACTAAGTCTTGTACCCAAGTTCCTCCGCATTTATGCTTATCTACCTCTCGTACAACGTGGCGATACGTGCATATCACGTCATTTACGTTGTACTTGTGTGTACCTGGTAATTAAAAGTACATGCACTCTGCACTCAGCAAATAGCGTAAACGGAGCAGCTTGTGTCGCCGTTTGAGAGCGACAGCTCCACATCCTAGCCACTTGCTCAAACCAAATATATTGCTGCGATGCAGCGAATTGCAGACATTACAGTCGCAAAACTTGATCTTAGAACTGCAAAAACAGCACAATGTGTCGATAAAATGCTTGCAAGGCCAAGTGTTGTGTCGATAGTCAGTGAACGCGTTATGTTAAATCGTGTCATTCATGACTTTTAATTTTTGGCCGAAAAATGTAGTACTGTCTTTGTAACCTAATTATTGTCAGGAACCACGTTGATCATATGAGCATGTATGTTATGTATTTGAGAAACAATTTTCAAGTGCGTGCTGGACAAATTTGGTGTGTTTGCGCTCTTAACGGCAAGAACATTATAATTTCGATGTCATGATTTTGTGCGTTCAAAGTCGCTCGATGTCATTATCGGGAACAAACAGGATAGGTGTCTTAAGTGGGACTACGTACAAATAACGATTACTGATATATTATAATACAACCTGTGACTTAGAATGAACACTGAACAGAAACGAGGAGAAAATTCGAATAAAACAGACTCATCGGCAGACGAGGAACCACATACGAGACAACTGTTCGGTTATATGGGTAGTATCATTTTGGCCGACTTTGCTAACCAACAACACATTTTAAGGAAAGGTGACGTAACTTAAGCAGACATGTACATTTACTAGAATTAACGTTATGGTGTCGTTTCCACACTTTCACAAGTTGTACTGTAGCATTACCGTTGTCTCTTTTACTCATTGAGTCACTTTCTTGTTTTTGGCCTTGCTTTCTATTGAAGAAATGAAGGCATTCTTTTTGTGACACAAGGAAACGGCTCTGAATAAAACAGTTAGATCGTTTGGTGTGCTGTTCAACACTATAACTTCTAAATAGCAACTTGTGTAAATACAATTAACACAACATAGAAATTCGACGATTGTCTTACAATACACAACTGAGTAATGCGACGATTGACTTATCAAACTTCAACAGCAGAGCAACCCATTGATTCGAAATTGACAGGTAGCCATTTCATTGAAAATATGTGTAATTCGTTTTGCACACGTTACATACACCACAACAGTAACAAAGAAAATGAAACCCCTAGTAACACTACAAGCTAAAGATAGAGCTTTTAACTTTAACGTGTACTGTTGACAGAACTCTATTGCATTTGCAAAATTGTACGTGATCACAACTTTAATATAACAAGTAAACGCAAAAGCGGAGTGAAAAAGGCGAAATTAAAAGCAACTTAATGTATATACCTTTCTTAACACCTCTAGGCCCGCGAGTTTATACCCAATAGGTAAACTAATCATCTTGTATAAGCCAACAAGTTTACATATATTAATGGTATTGGCCTTATAACGGGGGAGTGGGTTAATTAAACTTAGTCAATACAATATCATAAGTACAGTAGTCAGTAGTTCCACGCGACACACAACCGCTGCGAGGTCATCAACATTTTGAGCTCAAATCCAGCACAAGCAAGCAAGCACACGACCAAACAAGCACATAACGTCTCGCGAGTGACTGTACAAAACCAACGAAACAGCTCACAAGCTAGCAGTACAACAAACTAATTTACAAATACAGCGCCACGCAAGCAAACATATATTGTCACGTGCGTGACTGTCAAAGTTGACGCAACAACACGTCCAGAGACAAGCAAGCAAGAGTACAGTTGCGTGCGTGGCTGTGCAAAACGGACGCACTGCAAAATCGAGCAAACGCACTTCAGCATAATCTCAACCAAACACAAGTTACTATGTACTAGAGCAAATCTAAGCTGAGCATCATTATAAGTGAGACTGTTGAGGCAGACGCATCAGCACAACCACAGCTATGCAAATAAGAAAGAAAAAGTAAGAATCAGTCTATTACATAAACACCTCACTGCTATGATCACTGAAGTGGTCGTCGCTGTCCTCCCTCAAACAAAAAATCTGCGCTCGCTAGACTTTGTCTCCTAGTCACCTTCTATCGCTCGATGCGCGCGCAGACGTTTGCGCCTGCCAGTTGTAACGCGCTGTTAAATGCTGTGCTGACAGTAGGGAAAGCGTTGAACAGTCAATCATGATGCCATATGTTGAAACATGTTTTATTGTTGTCCTGTGAGTGTCCCGGATCCCTCAACTCGAGCATGCACACCTTACATGCCTTATGACGGCGCTTGCGCTGTGCACCTTCGCCTCTTTAAACATCTAAGAGCGCAATCGTGGGCGCGATGCGCGACGATTGCATGCGTTTACCATCGCGTGGTCAATTAGACGTACATTTGGCTTTTGTAGTACTTTTTGATTTGGTATGATGTTTGCAATCTGTAGACCTGTACACGCAGCTGATTGGGTATATCGACGCCGCCCATGTGCGGGTGGTAGTCCGCGATCAGGTGCATGCAATATACTGAGCTAGAAATTCACCATTCCGTCGGCGCACATATGATGTAGAAGCAGAAGCGGCGGAGCTAATACATGGACTGGCTTTTATCGAACCAGGAGAACAATCATTGTAAGGACATCCACCGCTCGATTCAAAATATACTCGCCGCGTCGGTTTCGACACGCACTATGTCCGGCTCTGTTAATGGCTTGTGTAACGGGACGTTACACAGCACCTTGCGCGAGGAAGCGTCTTGCTTCACGTAGAAGCAAGAGCGTGACGAGTGGAGCTAAACAGTTTCTTCAACAGCGTAAACGACTCAACACCAAATACTTGTGTTGAGCGTGGTGATTCTTAAACTATTTACTTGCAAGTGCGGTTGCTGGCAGATAGTCAGCAACCACTCAAACTAGCTATCTCTCTGACTAGCTAGTGACATATGAAAGGGAAATGCCCACACGTCAGCATCTTACTAAAATCCTACGTGAAACTCGCTCCACGAGCTTCCTCTTCTAAATGATATAGTCACAGTTTTAAACTAGTAAATAGTATCTAAACAACTAATTTACTTTCTAACTAATTGTTATTATCTAATCATCTTCTTTCACATATTATAATAATAAGTCTATGTAATGGGTCAAGTCAATTGACCCCATTACACCAGATTTGTGACCGCGGCTGCGCTGTGCGGTCCATGCAAGCTCTACGCGCATGTGCTCGGTCGTGGACGTGTCTGTTGATCAGGTAGTAGTGTAGATTGCCAGTTATAGCAATGTGATAGTCGTGCAACCAATACAATGCGTAACACCTCGCTGCAATCGTCGCTTCGAATTTCCTTGCGTTGGTTGCTTTCCTGTCGATGTGTGCAAGCCGCTGCAAATTCGAGAGTGAGCGCTTGATGCCGTTAGCGCGCACACACCACTCAATAAGTAAGACAGCTGCGAGTTACATCAGGTATCCAGATACTCTATCGCACTGTCGGCTTTGTATTTTTGGTGCCACTTTGCGCATTTCTTGTGCAACGGTCGCCTGTCCGAAGTCTTTCGGAAGTGAGCGTGGCAATTTCATTTTTCACGACATAACATGACTATATGGTAAAGTGTGGTAATACTTAGTAGGCGATATCATTTTTAGCGTGAAAATGCATGTTTTCTTGTTGTACATCTTCTAACATCTAGTCTTGTTCAACATACGCGACTAGAGGAGTTAATTTGACAGCGAGTGAAGAACTTGCAAGTGCGTTGTTGCTGTCGCGCACCACACAGGCAACTGCTGCAACGTGAGCTGCCTCGGCGTCTACGTTGTTCATATCGTCGTCATCTACCTGAAAAGCATAAGAACGAACAGCTTTTGCTTAACGACGCACCACTGCGAGGCTGTGATAAGTGCACAACCTGCAGTCAGTCCGTTCATGTGCAGGCACTACAGCACGGTCGTGCACACAATACACGTGCCTCACGCGCCTCACTAATGCAGTGTTCTTCGGTTACAAGTCGATCGAGCCCGTTTGAAAAGTACCTACATGATCGCGTGTGGGTCATCGCGGTTGATACTCTAGGGAACACTATGATGAACATGTTCTTGCCATTGCTTGCGACCTGGACACTGCGCAATTTCGTGCAGCTGGTTGCAAACTTCGCGCAAAGCTTGTGCGTTCAGCACACACAGCAGCTTTTCTTGCAGTGTATCGTTTGAAAGTTACGTGCGCACACAGTCTTGTAACGAGCTGCTTTTCATTTTTGTGATTTAATCCCCCTTTTGCAAAAACGCATACTTTTGCGAGATACAAATGGTATGTTGAGATCACTTCCATTTTTGCAAAAATGACTTGTTTATTTTGCTGCTATTGCATAACATTAAGTGTGTTTATTGCTCTTCAAATTAATGATACTCATAATATGTTTTTTGCTTTTCTTTTGCATTAGAGTTGCTCCATCTGATATCTCGCTGATTTCCAACAACTTGACGAAAACCTGTCGACGAATGCCAGAACGCCAGACACACTCATCGATCTGATGGAGGGCAGGTCAACTGCGCGTGCGTAGCCGTTCCCATGTGTCATTGCGTCCACACAGGCGTCACTACCGTCGTCAACTTGAACTCTTGGTTGTGTAAGTACGCACGGCGCTTCCCGGTGCATGCATCACAACATGTCAATCGAAGTCGACATGCAAAAAGCCGCGCGAGCGGTCACTACAGTAGCACCTCGTGCAGGCATGATGTACATGTTTCCCTCTCTTTCCCTCTCGTCACTGTGTGTGTTTGCGTGCCAAAGCGCAACCGCCCTTGTGCAAAGGAGACAAAACGCCAAACGCAACTCGCAAAACGCAATCGCCCTCGTGCAGATTGATTTGTCACTTGCAAATCTGCGCGCTGGCCCTCAAGCCCCTCCTCCTTCTCTCCTCATTCGCCTCGATCCAGCCAACTCCTCTTGCATTTGCAAGACACGCACGCTCGCTCGCTCATGAAGACGTTCTCTTCGCTCGCACTGCTTCTCGCACTGGCGCAGACGACGCTCTGTCGCGCTGCGACTGCATCGGACCTCCAGACCGAATTCCTCACCTGGAAAGCGAGTCCTGCGGGTCAAGTCGCGTACACAAACGGCTACGTCCCAAGCGTCCAGTCAACCCACGAAAGCACCATCACCGCAGGACCCTCGGCCGACGAGCTCGCACGCTTTCAAGCCGCAAAGGACACGATCGCAAAGCTCCAACGCGAGCAGCCGCTCGCTACGTTCTCGTACAACACGCCGTTTGCGCTGCTCACGCACGCTGAATTCCAAGCGTTCGTCGGTTCGAACGACGTCGCTGCTGAAGTGACGACGCAGCTGCGCGCACTGCGCGCGAAGCACGACGACGCTGAGGACGCTGGCCACCACAACAGGACGATCGCCTCGGCGCGTCGTCACCTCGCAGCGCAAGCGGACGACGTTGCGGTCGACTGGACGCGCAAAGGCTGCGTGAGTCCACCGATCGACCAGGGCAAGTGCCAAGCGAGCTGGGCAGTCGCTGCCGTTGGCGCGTTGGAAGCCGCGCACTGTATCAACACAGGGAGCCTCGTCGCGCTCTCGACGCAGGACGTCCTGAGCTGCAGCGGCGCGCGTGCGAGCAACATCTGTACAAAAGGCGTGAGCGCCCGTGCGTTTGACTACGTCAGTCGGTTGAACAACGGCGCCGTGTGTAGCGCCGAGTCGTACGCGTACGCATCGAGCGATGGCACATCGCCCGACTGCCGCAAGACGAGCGACGCGGCGTTTAATTGTGCAACAGTCGACGTCGGCGCGCACTTTTACGACGTTCGGAGCTTTCGGGACCATTCGGAATTGGAACTTGTCGTTCAAAAACAGCCGGTTGCTGCGTTGGTGAATGCCGGGTCGTCCTACTTTCAATTCATCCAGGGCGGCGTCCTCAGTGGCAACGACGCGTCGTGTCCAGCGTCCAACATCGATGCGTCCGTGTTGATCGTTGGGTATGGGACGCTCAACGGCGTTGCGTACTGGAAGATCAAGAACTCGTGGAGTCCGTACTGGGGCGATGGCGGGTATGCGCTCATCGAACGTGGCTTCCAAGGCGCTTCGACAGGCGCGTGTGGGATTGAAACACTGGGGTATTACCCCATGATGAAGCAAGCAACGAATTGGTCGTTAAAACAACGTTGCAGTGCTATCCATGAACGACATGAGGTGCTGGGCGTGACGCTCGCGACGGTCCAAAACATCTTGAAGCCACAGGATTGCTGCGACCAGTGTCGTCGCGCGGGTGCGTGCGTTGCGTTCAACTGGCGGTATGCATCCGACGAGTGTGAGCTCAAAAAGACGCTCACGGGCGAACAGCCGAACGCACCCGGTGCGTCGTTGACGTACGCGGGGACGGTGATGACTCGCGACTTGCGCATTCGTGAAGGTACGATCAGCGACAACGTCGACTTTGCAGGCAACGATCTGTTTGCACTGAAAGCGCGTGACGCAGACGAGTGTCTGGACAAGTGTAACCAAGAGCCATTGTGCCATGCGTTCACGTGGTCGTCGTACGCAAGTGGCTCGTGTTACCTCAAATCGAAACAAGCTGTCGAGCCGAAATGGGTCGCACCCGACAGCAACGGCGTGCCGGTCATTCGTTCGGGGACGAGCTACAAGTGTGCGCCCGTGCAAAGCAACACGGACGTTGTCGGATTGGATCTGAGTGCTGCGCTCGCACCGTCCGTGCGCCACTGCTGCGGTATCTGCCGCGTGACCGACAAGTGCGGTGCATTCTCGTGGAGTGACTACAACGGCGGCACGTGCTGGCTCAAGCAAGCAGGCGCGACGACGACAGCTGCGCCGGGGGTCTCGTCGGCGTACTTGAGTTAAGGAGTTGCGAGACAAACGAGAGCGAATGAATCGGGTCGATGAAAAGAGAGTGCTACAGTATTGGTAGTCAACGTCAGCGTGTGTAGCAGTTTTACTGTTAATACCACAGCCAAACTCTGCGTTGCTTTCAAAACTCGCCAAATCTGTCAAAAGCTCGCACCGTACAAACTCCACATCAAACTTTTAGAACCTGGTGGCTTTTGCAAAGTAAGGAAAGCAACGTGCTGTAATATATCGACCGATGTTGTTGTTTACCGCAAATAAAAAAGTCTACAAGCACGACCGATCTACACGACGTACACGCACGAACTACACCCACGCACGGACACGTACGTGCACATATGCATGTCCACTTGTGTGTGCACATGCATACCGACCTCTGCGTTTCTTGGTCGCGATGGAAGTATTCGATAGCGAGGACGACGACATACAGTGCGCCTTATAATTATACGGACACTTGATTTTTTTGAATAAAATGGCCAAAACTTAGTTTAGAAAGCTTTCGTTGCATTCAAACGATGCGCAAAACAGAGCTTTATCAGCACCCAAATTGTGAGCTGATGGATC
>JAADXH010001195.1:0-12793 GCA_023337595.1 Globisporangium camurandrum | reverse complement strand
CTTAGCGACACAAACATACGTTTTCGAACGCGTCTCTTCAAGACAAACACAATGGCGCAAACAGAGTCAAAAGCATATACAAATACAATAGTCGAAAAGACGTTTTCAGTGTGGTTCAAGTATTTGGTGCGTAGTGTAAATGTGTAACGTGCCTTTGCTGCTGAAAGTCAAGTCGATCGATAGGACGTTGCACAATGGTTGCAATAGTGGAAGCGTCTACTACATTTGCTTACACATAATGCAATAATGATCGAGTTGACGTTTTTTTCTTGTGCGGAAGTAACGTTTTGGAGGTAACAAATTTGTTTGTGTCTGATTAATAAATATAGATACGATTTTAGAGAGTAATACCAAATTGATATTGCTGCCCAAATAGTTAGTATTATGGAGTTGCTGTGTCTGCCACATAAAACGATTTCACCCGCTTTCGTAGTTTTAGTTGTGACTCGATTAGCAATGACTCAAATGAGAAACCATTACATGACAGAGTAGCGTAAGGAAAAGAGTGATCTGACGAGTGGCCCGACAGATGAATCGGCGTAAGACTTAACAAGTGGTTCGACGGGTGTGCCTACGGGTGACTAAATGCCTGTGAAGACAGGCACAAACCCATCAAGGGTATAATATAGGGTTGTTGTCGTCGTTGGTTGACGGTATAAACATGTTTGTTTATTTTACTCATGTAGTCAGATTGAAGTAGCTCGATCTGTTGCAAAATTGCTATTGCCAAAGTCGTTGTTGCAGCCATTGTGATTTCTGACACTGGCAATGTTGTACTTGGTGCAATTGTTATGTTGCTGATGTAGAGAATGCTGCAGTCGTAGTTAATGCAACTCATTTCCGCAATTGTTAAATTCAATGCCACAAAAAAACGCACAGAAACTTCTATATTCTTTTGACAGTACAAAGAATCTGAAATGGTTACGTGTATATGCAACACGCAATGAAATGCAAGCAAATATGGTGTATACAAATCAAACCAAAACAGTACGGCGTGTTATAACATAAGTACCTCTGCGCTTTACAGTCTTACAGCTTCTGTAAAGCATAACTGTAGTCGTTTTTCTTGTCGCAACAGTCTAGTTTAGTAGTAGTAGTAGTAGTAGTCGTAGTTGTAGTAGTACGTGTGTAGCAGTATTAAAAGGAGTAGTTGATGTGGTGGATGTAGTTGTTGTTGCTGGTATGTTGCGCTTGCGTCGTGTTGTTACCGCGGCTGATGCTGTTAATTTAGCCATTTTGCTCTGTTGTTGTTGTGATGTCGGTGCTGAGGAAATTTAACGTTTATGATGGTGACGTGAACGACAGCGTGCAGTAGCTTACATGAACGCATGGTTGGCGCTCTTTGTGTGTTGGCTCGAGTTATTATACTTACATCAGTTTGTACAACAGCGACGTCTCAGTGTCATATCTCTTAAAGTGATTTCGACAACTGCCGCTTATGCATCGCTTTTACTTTAGATTATGATTTTCTTATCTATTAACGAAAAATCAATGGCACATCAGAGGTGGGAAAGATATGATAGTTGCACGATAAAATGCAAGCCAGTACATCCATGGTCAGCTCTCGTATACTCATTGAAGTCAAGTTTGTATATACATTGTTTTTATATGTTGAAAAAAGTGTTTTATAGAAACAAGAATGACTAGCAGCGATGCGAGTAAACATTTAATGCAGTATGATACGCACATTTTCTATTATACAGGAATGGTTCAAGGTGGTGATTTATCCAGTCATTTAAAAACGTTTTCGATGACGCTATTGAAGTAGTGACACGTTACATGAAATTCTATAAATCATTGGTGTACTAAAGCACGTGCCATTACGTACATGATTAATTTTTACGTATTCAGAAATGTGGAGTATACGAACAAATCTTATACAACATTGACCACATTTTTGTACATTAGTTTAGAGATAGCATAGAATACAGCAACACAGCAAACCTAAGCTGCAAAATACGAAACGTTTTGAAGACAAGATATCCAATTATTCATAAAGCGACCCCTGGTTCGTACAAAAGCACCAGCTGTAATCTTGTAGCAGTTTAACTGCATCAGGTAGGTGCGCCACGACAAAGCAGGAGATGCTCAGCATCGTGATAAAATGGACAAGCCAGCAGAGTTACGAGTGCTCATATATATTGAGTAAAAGTACTTTGACTTATCTCTAGAATAGACGTGTTTTTTCATGCAAAACCCCAGGCTATACTAAAATTGTAGCGGTCGAACTGCAGAGCGTAGGTGCGTAAGGCAATGTAAATCTTGACTAACATCATGAGAAAATCGACAAGTCATATGGGATACACAAGCGGCGAGTCTGCATAGAGCTTTGCAACTCATTGTGAGTTTTAACTGTACGTCGAAATTTCACAGACAATACGAATAATTGAGATAATTATCTTTTGGCATGCGACAATATATAAATTGAAATCGATTTCGCAACGACAAGGTGACTCATACATGGTTTAAGCTTGTGTTTCTCATCGCATATACCTACACGAGAGATAGTGTTATATGCTCTGCTATGTTTCTCCAATTTCAACATACATTATTATGCTCCCCTCCCACATGCGTTGGAGGCACTACAGATTTACCAGGCTGACTAATCAGAAATACGATGTAAATGGTGGAAGGGATTCAAACCGGTATGTTGTCTAATGTTGACCCGCTTAAATTAATTGAAATCAACCATTTCTACATAATACATCACGATGTACTTCAACTCCAATTGCATATTGTATATCTCAAGTACAACGTCCTGTACGAAGCAATCGTTTAGTGACAAGTGACATGATGGCCGTGTCGAGATCAGCGTGAAAATGAAAGCATTCCGTTTTGTTTACATTAGACCTTGAGAGAAGAAAGCAGATGCCGATGCATAGCGACAAGAAGAGAAAACAATTGAAAGACCAGAGTAATGCCAACATCAACTATCACTTTGTAAATTCAGTCAATATATGTGGCTGATTACAGTTGGGCCTGTCTACGACGGGAGTTAAAGCATTGCAATATTGTATAATATTATGATTACAAATATATGCATCAAATAGCCCAATAACTTGGTATAGGCAACGGTATAGATGGTTATGTGCATGCTGCATATATATCACTTACATTGAAATGAAACGATGTTGTTATAACTAAGCTGTATACAATATTTGTCAATTATATATTACATCCGCAAGTGCCTTCACCATCACCAGTTATATGCCAGTGTGAGCTCGGCCAAAGTTCTTATTTTTAGATGTGTTCTCAAAGCTATAGACTGATATCGATCTAAAATGGACTCTTTCGATGATGTACTTGCGCTTGTTTGTACGTGCTTCGTGCGGTTAGAGTGCTGTGTTTGCTTAGCTAATGCACACCGTTTGCTTTAAACGGGTACGAGCACTTACAAGGTGCCTGCCACTTGTGATCTCACTTTCAACTGTCATAGTTGTTTGCACCTCAGTCTGGAGAATAAGGGTACGGACCTGGATCGGACCTTTGTAGCAAATTCAGGATATCTGTGCTTGAAATTTTATTTACCTCAAATAATGTGCGTATACATATATGATAATTCTTCGTCTTCAAATTTACTACAGCACTTGCGATCAACGGAAACTTAAATTTCCCGCAACAGCTTAAGGCCTCAAACTAACTATAGAGTAGTTTGATTAGTTATATTTTATTGTTTGCGACTAAGTAATATCTGAAAAATATGCTCAATACGTTTAACTACAACTTGAGATAATGATTTTTGAAACCTGCGTTCATGTTGAGTCTAATCTACACTACCAATTGTGTACGTGTCTACAAAGACATTTTTTCAATGCATTCGACTCATTTATGTTATATATCTTACTTCCTCGTTTTTCAATTTTAAAACAACAGCTTAACCACGGACTTCAGACAGCACCAACTGAGAAAAATAAATTGGGACTGTGATGTTGGGTTTGTTCATGTCTCAAATAATAATAGAGATTCAGCTTCTTGTACTGTATAAACTCGGAAATTATACAGGCAAAAAATAATAATATCAGATATTTCAAACAACGTTGTACAGATACTTTCAGCTCTGTGTGTGTTCTTGTACAAACGGATTCCAACCATGACCGCGTTATACATTTTTATGTTGTGTTTCTGCTCCAAATATTGCGCTCTTAAAATGTGACTGACTCACATATGTAAGTTCTACATCTACGGGTTGTCTGTACCACAATTCAAATTATTGCTCTGTCTCATCTCACCTATATTTTTCGTACTTTTATGTACAATAACGTCACTCATGAAATGATTACTGCACGCCAACGCAGTTATACGTAATATGGCATCTGTTTGCAAACTCATGTATGTTGTAAAAGAGTTCACATCAGTCAGCCACGTTAAATGATTCTACTGTAGTCCTCCCATTTCCGAACCTCGCCATTTCGTTAGTGTGTTTGTCCCCTACACCGAGGTTCCCCAGTCGTATAGCCAGCGAATTCGATATTCGCATTTCACTAATGTATACCCAGTGCGTTGATGCTGTATCTGTGATACATGTTGCGTCTATATTAAAACAGTAGATTAAAGTTACCTATATGTTGCTTATATAATAGATAGGTGAAAAGAAATGCTGTTGTTTACGACTAAGCAAATACAAGTCGAAGTTTATGTTTGTAAATGAAAAGCACCAGTTTTCGCTTCATCGCTACCAAAGTGCAACTTCCTCCGTTTACATATACATGGCGTAAAAATTGGTTGTCTCAAACGTAACGCTAAAAGCTCGTTTTATGCGTAAGCTTCGCACATACAAGTAGAGCATAAATGCACGATTCCGTGCTAACATATAAAAAACTCGTTTCAGGAGACCCCGAAGCAAGCACTACGCCATAGTAAATGTCCAAGTTCACATTCAGTCGAGTGTCCATGGTATTGCAGTCATTCATACGTTCAATACTATCTTTTACTGGGTGAACGCAGAGCAGAGCAACGAGAGGCGATCGTCGTTATGACTCTTAGCAGTGTGTAGTTGCATAGTTACGTGAAATGGAATGTTATTGCCAACTTTTTGTAGACACATTTGTGCAACTTAATGCTATGTTTTCGAGAACAGAGGAAAAGTACTGTATATGCTAACAATGATAATCAGCGCTTTAAATGTTCAGAACACAATTTTGCACATACTGTAGTTGACACCCATGTTGCCAAGTAAACACTCAAAACGAACATTTCTCGTTTGTATTCTTCTTAACGACATTGAATTACTTTTGCCAATAAATAGTATATACTATTAAAATATATATTATTCTTTGAGATCTACACTTTTTCAATTTTGCTTCTTGCGATCGACGCAATCTTGGAATCCACACGACAAACTATAGCAACACAACAACTACAGTCACGATGGTGCTCGAAGCGACGATGATCTGGTATGTACATGTATTGTGTGCGTCTCTCCCTTACGCGTCAGCATACGTGTGCACAGCGCTGCGTCTGTTCATATTGATGCAGGTACACGCTAGCAACGGCAGCGACAGCGCAACGCTTGCGGAGTGTATCTTGAACAACAAGATCTTTCCTTGCAGTCGCTCACTCTTGTCGTTCTCGATGTGCATGCGTCGCCTCTCTGCCTGTACACACTAGCTTGGACAACTCGGAGTGGATGCGCAATGGCGACTACATCCCATCGCGTCTGGAAGCGCAACACGACGCGGCAAACTTGCTCTGCGGCACGAAGACGCAGTCGAACCCTGAAAGCACAGTCGGCGTACTCACGATGGCCGGCAAGAGGTGCGTTGGTGTACATATCCTCTCTCTTCCTATATACATCGCATGGACCATCGACGACTCATCCAAACCCGTCGGGTTGATTCACAACAGCGTCCAGGTGCTGGCGTCGCCAACGGAAAACATGGGAACGCTCTTGAATGCAGTCCACAGTGTCGCGATTGGCGGGTCGCTCAAGTTTTCAAATGCACTCCAAGTCGCACAGCTTGCGCTCAAGCACCGCCGCACGAAAACAGGTGCGTTGTGTTGGCAAATGTTGTATCAATGGACTGTCTAATTTTATATGGGATGCCTGATCCATTGTTTGTGTCGATGGTTTATGTATTTATAGGCGGTCAGCGTGTCGTCGTGTTTATCGGATCGCCGATCACAGAGGACGAGAAGACGCTCGTGAAGATCGGGAAGCTCCTGAAGAAGAACAACGTGCGGTTGCTTTGTTTTGCACTGACGCTCAAACTGGCTCTCTGGCTGATCTGGCTCTATTGCGTTATGGCAATTGGATCGACACTCTATAGATCGCAGTCGACGTCATCAGTCTCGGCGACGTCGATGCGAACGCCGACAAGCTCCAAGCGTTTGTCGACGCTGCAATGAGCAACAGCAACAGGTTTGGATGTGCTAGCCTCTCTAATGTAATACGTACGACCCACCTGACGCTCTCTCTCTCTATCACACAGCCACCTCGTGACTGTTCCAGCTGGCGTGTTGCCGTCCGACGTGCTCGTATCGTCGCCCGTGCTCCATGGTGACGACAGTCCGATGGTCACGGGCGGCGCAGGTGGCGCAGGTGGCGCTGGCGCTGGTGGGAGCGACGCATTTGCTGAGTACGGCGGCATTGACCCGAGCATGGACCCCGAATTGGCGCTGGTGCGTTCGTCTGTTTGATCTTGCGACTAGTATGTATTGCAATACCAACTGACGGACTGTCTAATCTAATCATGTGACACAAAAAGGCACTGCGCGTGTCGATGGAAGAAGAGCGTGCGCGCCAAGAAGCCACACAGAAGCGTGCTGCTGATGAAGCTGCTGCTGCGACGTCAGCAACGACGACCGAGGACGCACCACCAATGACTGTGCGTTGAACTGTCGTGTTTCTGTAGATGCGACACTTGCTCTACTGACGCTACTGCATTTATAGGCGGACGTGACGCCAAAGACGGAGCCAAAGACCGAGGACGCGACTGCAGCGACAGCTGCACCAGCGCCAACGACGGCTGCTGCGAGTGGGAACCCGCCACCTGCGCCTGCAGCTGCAGCAGCGCCAGCAGCAGCGTCCAACTTGCCGTTTATGGACCCGTTGTTTGTGAACTCGCTGCTGTCGGGCTTGCCAGGCGTCGATCCGAACGACCCAAAGATCCAAGCAGCGATGGCGCAAATGAACAAGAAAGACGACAAGAAAGACGACGACGAGAAGAAGGACGACAAGTAGGCGAGTTTGCGCGTGTGATGGATGAGCATTCAGAGAGAGAAAAGGGAGTGAGTGAGAGCGCGTGGATGTTGCTGGCGTAGTGAGATTGCATGGACCTACTTGGCGGTAGCGACACGGACGTCGATTCAACAGCATTCTCGCATTGTTTGCTACTGTTGTCACCGGCTAGAGTCTCGCCAGTACTTTACCTCTTTACCTCTTTACCTCTTTCTCTTTCTCTCTCACGTGATTTCTCCTGGTTGCCCCATATGCTGATACTAAGACATACATCTTGAAATAGCTCGTGAAATGGCTCTCGATTTTGGATCGGAATGGGACGATGTATGGCTGTATTCCAGCCATTTATCGTACTATGCGTCGCTGCATCAGACGCAGTGAACCCATGCATGTTGAGCTCACAGTGCATTCGGCAGCTTGCCTCACAAGCAACTACCACTCTACCCTCTGGGTCCTCTCTTCTTCACACACACGCGCTGTCTTGTATTCAAGTGCATCTTCTATCTCCAGCTCTTCTCTCTCCATCTTTCCGACACTCGACATTGATTTCGTCAACGATGGTGCTCAACATGTTTGCACGCAAGGACACGAGCATCAGCGACGACTCGAAGCTCTTTATCAACTCGCTCCCGTCAACGTACGTGAACCTATTTCGCAAGCGCCGCCAGCTGCTGCCAGTCTGGAGCTCGTACAAGTACTGCGTCATGATCAAGTCGACGTTCTTGGTCTACTACCGCGTCACAAAGCCCGACGACGTGGACGTCAACAACGCTAGCAACGCGACAAACAGTCCGCACCAGACGCTCAAGTACCTCAACCTCCAAAACTGCACAATCAAGATGATCGACGACGACACGGCGGGGTACGTGTTCTGCGTCACGCCCGAGAGCGGCAAAGGCGGGAGCTCGCTCCTGTTTGCTGCCGACACGGAGAAAGAGCGCGCGACGTTCGCAGCACAGATCGGCGCGATCCAGCGCCACGCACTCTCGGTCAACGACTTTGAGACGCTCAAAGTGCTCGGCAAAGGTCACTACGGCCGCGTGATCCTCGCAAAAGGCGTTTCAGACAAGCAGCTGTACGCCGTGAAGGAGATGAAGCTGAACTCCGTCAAGCCCAAGGTCGTGTACGCCGAGCGGTCGGTCATGGAGTGGGCTGGTGCCGACCATCCGTTCGTGCTCGGGCTCGACGCTGCGTTCGCGCGTGGCAAGTCCGTCTTCCTCGTCTCGCGGTTCATGCCCGGCGGTGACTTGTTCTTGCACATGCAGAACCACGGCGGGTGCTTCAGTGAGGACGTCGTCAAATTCTACGGCGCTGAGCTGCTGCTTGCGATTGAATACTTGCACAGCATGAACATCGTGCACCGTGATATCAAGCCCGAGAACGTGCTGCTGGACGCAGAGGGTCACGTCAAGTTGGCGGACATGGGGCTCGCAAAGCGCCTCGAGACGCGCGACGCACGCACGAAGACGATGTGCGGCACGGACACGTACTTGCCGCCCGAGATGGTCGGACGGTACCCGACGGGCCACGGCTTGGCGGTCGACTTGTGGCAGCTTGGGTGTCTGTTGTTTGAGTTGCGTGCGGGGTACCCACCATTCTATATCCCACAGTCGAGCCAGAAGAGCACGCACCAGCGCATTTTGTACCAGAGCGTGCGGTACCCGAACAACATCTCGCGCGACTTCAAGAGCCTGTTGGTCACGCTGCTTGAGAAGAAACAGGAGGACCGACTCGGGTTTGCAGAAGGCGTCCAGGCGCTCAAGCAGCATGCGTTCTTCCGCGGCGTCGACTGGGACAAAGTCTACAAGAAGCACGTGACGGTGCCGATCGTCCCGAAACCAGCAGGCGATGCGTTCGTGAACAACTTTGACCCGTCGTTCACTGCACAACCACATGCAATCTACGTCTCGGACGACGCTGCGAGCTGCTACGAGCGCGACTTTGCCGGCTTTGACTACGTGCGGACGCCGCAGTCGCAGTCGATGGCCGCGACGGCTGTGTCGTTGAAAGCGCTGGTGACAACCACTGGACCATTGAAATCGAAATTGTCGATCGCGAGCGCCAGCAACTGCAGCAGCACAAAGGTGACCGAAGACGACGACGACAGCGACAAACCCGAAATCGAGTTGATCTGTATCAAGATCTAAGTCGAAGAGAATGGGGTAGCGAAGATGTGAAGCTGGTCGGTTCAGAACAGAAAACGACGAGGAGAGAACAGCTATTGTAGGAGCAAGAGTCTTGGCAACTCTATAACTAATGAAATACTTCAATGCATGACAAGCGCCGATTGCCTTTCACACGTTCGCTGACGGCGCCACTTCGTCCAGAGGCTACACAAACGGCATATGCACCTATGATCTCCACAGCTTCCAGGGAGCATGGAGATCATAACTTCACACTAAGAGTTTGTGAATCACTGAATATTGTTCTGGCCAATCAGCGTCTTGAAATCTGAGAATTTGCTCGCGTTTTCACTGAGAATTTCCACACACATGGCTACACTTGCCATTCAGCATGACGCACTAGGTTGTCAAGTGTTCTGGCAAGCAACATGGATACACGACGCTCTATCGTTGCAAAATGCGTTGCCAACTACTGCTATCCATGCTCACTCTTGCACTAGCATCGCACACCACACACCACGCACCACGCACCACGATCCTTCTCATCGAACGACTTGCAACGATGTCATCAAGCACCAATATACACCACCAACTCGACGCCAACGACGACATCTCGCTCGCGAAGCGCGAGCTTCTCGGTTGCGTCGATACTGCTGCAGCTGACGAAGTGCACTCGAACAGTTTGCTCGCTGGCGTCCGATCGCAGCTACTGCGTGCTGCTGTATGCTGCGCCCGCACTGTCAACATTCTCTTACACGAGCTCGAGATCGACGAAAATGATGCACTGTGGGCACACGATGCATCGCTCACGAAGCCACTACCGATTGTGATTTCAGCCGACATTGCAAATATGCAATTCTCAGCTGCAGTTGCTTGTACGTTTGAAGAGACACTGCTCGTCACGAGCTCGACGCCACTGACTGAGCCAGTACCACTCGACGACGCTGCCACTCTACCTGGTCGTGGCAATACCAGGCAACTCACGCTGAGCAAATGCGACGCTGCGCTCCGGATCCAACGCGTTGCTCGACGGTTCCTCGCATCCTACAAACCACATCAGGCAGTACTCTCGAGTGACGATTCGATCGTCAACGCCACGACGAACACACGTACGTGGCGCACGTTCGCTAGCGTCCCGCGTGTTCGCAACGCACTGCGGCGCCTGTTTGCGTTCAAGGCATCCAATGTCGACAGCAACGTCAAAATTAACGCGGCGCGTACCATCCAGCGCGCATGGCACAAACATAACGGGCAAGTACAACCGCCAGCAGTTGCATGTTCAGCAGCAAGCGCGTCGGTCGAGCTCGCAGCGCCAGACGACGAATACGTGTACATCCTCGAACGACAATGTGCACGGGAGCACGCAGCAACGCACGCAGTCAAATCGACGGTACAAGACACGACACTGAGTGCTGTGGTCGCGTAAGTGCGTCACGTGATGCGTATCATTGTAGCGTACGCGCCGACGCGATCTACAAAGCAAGACTACGTAGTAGAGGATTGCAAGCAGTGTCAGTTAGAGGAATTACTTAAATGCAATTGTGCAATACAATCTTTTGGTCTAACATCCGTCCATCGACGCTCGTTCAAGCGGCTGCAAGTGATGCGATGGGAACAAGTATATCGATGACGTTCATTTCATACTCATACGACCAGCTCAGGCTCAACGACGCTCGCACTTTCACAGGTCTCTTTCGCACACAGTTCTCTCTCGCTCTCTCTTACACTTTCTCATCTCAGCCTCCTCATCCTTTTAGCTCGCGAAAGTCCGTCGTCAATCCGTCCGCATACCCTGCACCTACTGGCGCCATCGTCGTCACACCTGGCACGTGCGTCACACGACCATCACTCTCCAAATCTAAATCCTCCAAGTCGATCTCGTCGACTGGGACTGCGACGTACGACGAGTCGCCACTCTTGAGCGGCACAGCCTCGTACCCAGCGTACGTCAGTAACGCATCTTCTTCGCGCGACACGACGTGCTCGTCATAGTCGCGCTGCTTGTAGTCCACGTGGACGAACGCGCGCTCGACATCTTCGAGGTTTTCAACTTTGAACTGCAGCTGGAGCGCAATGTCGTGCGCCATCTTCACAGTCATGTCCGCGGGCACGACGACTTCCAACTCGACGAGGTATTTCGAGCCAAAGTGGTACGCGCGCATGATGTCCAAGCTCATCGCGGGATGGTGCGTCGCACTCAGCGTCTTGACTTGCGTCATGAACTCTTCACTCGCACTCACGCCCACGAGCTGCGCGACTTGTTCTTTCCCCATCTTCGCCCACGCGACCATGATCAGCAGAAAGATAAAGATCGCACCACACGCGTCGACGTACCACAGTTCGGGATTCGACGACGAGATGATGTACGCAGCAATTGCGAGCGAGTTGCTCGCGACGTCGTTCCGGTTGTCGTCGCCAATCGCGTGCGCAGCGGCCGAGTACGTCCGCTTGATCGTCCAGTACGAGTAGCACACCAAGCCGATCTTGATCACGACGATCGTCGACGACAAGATGATCGCAGTGGTCGATAGATTCGGCGCCTCGGCATTGCCGTGGACGAACCCATCGATGAGCTTCGACACGCCTTCTTGGATGAACGTCACGGACACGAGGACCATGACGCTCGCAGCGACGATGATCGCAACCGGCTCGAATCGAGACGTGCCCGCGGGGTACTTGGCGTAGTCCTGTTTCTTCCCACCGCCGCGCGTCCCCGCGTACCATAGGAGACCTTGAACGAAGAGGTCGACCATGTTCTCGACGAGCGTCGAGAGCAGCGCGAGCGACTTGCTTGCGATCGCAACGGACGTCATGACGAGCACGATGCAGATGTTGGTGCACAGCGACGACTGCAACACGAGCGCGACGTGGTCGATCGGCTTTTCGCCACGCAAGACTTGCATGCAGCTCGTGAACGGCGATGACCGAGATGACTTGGCAGGTGGCGCAAGTGGGGCCGCATCGATCACGCTGACGTAGTCAGCTGCAGCGCTGCCTCGCGCGGACGAGCTCAGGCGCTGGCTCATTGTAAGAGATCAGCTTGTTGGCGATAAACTGGAAGAAATGTGGTGGTCTGCTTGTTTATGAGTGAGCGGCGACTAAAGGATTTTAATCAATGCGACTGGAGCTACACAAACAATTGCTGGCGTTCAAGAAGCTTGCGATCTTCGTTGATGAGTGGCAAAAAGCCACGCGCTGAGTTCAGTGCAACCTTGGATCAAGCATGATTTGCTTTGACAAAGAAGCGAATGCCAAAACATGGGTTCGTACAATGCTGCGCAAAAGTTTGTCCGCACTCCAACTTTTTTGTGCTCGGTTGCTTCGTTCACGATTCAGAAAACGCTGTTTGGATATATGGTATAATATACTAACTATTCCGACCCACTACTTTCCGACGTTTTGCTCTAGAGCAATTTTATCCAATCGTATAGGTGTATTTTTCATTTTTGGCCAATAAATGCATCCCGCTGGATGATTTTTCATTCCGACCATT
>JAADXH010001194.1:0-12807 GCA_023337595.1 Globisporangium camurandrum | reverse complement strand
TCGAGCTCAAATTATATCTCCAATTAGAGCGCAATGCGCTCTATCATCTATCAAAAATTCACGCTCGCAAACGCATTAGTAAAGAAAAATCGACAATTTTATGATTTTTTAACCTTGTCCCTAACTTTTTGACGCGCACTGAATGTAGTCAACGCCACTTACACTCAAGTGCCGGAACGTGCGGCACCACACGATCTCGACATACTGGCCGTGGTCATAGTTTCGCGCTCTTAGACCATGCGTAGCTCTGTCGTACTGAACTAGGCAGTAGCATTGCATATCGAACGGCCTAAATACAAAATTCTTACAAAACATCTATCCCGTATAAATGTGTTTGTACCCGTGTATTTCTTTTCATATATATTGCCTACGATATTATTACTTGATTTGCATGGTGCTTTCTACTTTCGACAGATAGTTTTAGTGATTCGAAATATACAACTAAAATTACGTCTATTTTGACGACTTCGGATTACAACCCGTTTGAAACGACTTCTGAGGACAACATTTAAACTTGATGTAAACAATAGCAAACGACAAAAATACCACCCCTCAAAGTATTGGCATTTGCATCAAACAAACCAAGACATGTTGGCACGAGTACCTACACATTAGAAACTGCACTACCACATAAACTTGCTTGCATTGCTTGCTTTATCGTAAGTGTCACGTTTGCAAATTCATATTTCTAAGCTCATCCGTCTAGCATAAGATTTGTACGCTTGTCGGTAGATGGCGAAGCAACATGAAATGCGCATTTTGTTGGCATGTTGGCGCGACACCCTTAGTAGAAATCAAGCAATGTGTGCCCGTCGGTGCGCCATTGCTGATGTAATCAATACTAGTGGTGCACAAAAATACCTTGTGTCCCTGTCGCCATTCTGTCGTAGTGGTTGTTGGGGCTCATTGTACGCCGATGATTTTGTAGGTATTAAGCAAGCATGCTACACTGCTTCTGACTACTGCACTACAAGTTACTGTTTCTGCGGATATTGCGACTTTCGTAAGAGCTATTGAAATTATACCTATGCATTCGATATTTCCCGTGCTAACAGGACCACCTCGCTCTTTAGTATCCAATTGCGCCTGCGCATGTTACAAAATTGGTCTTGTGAGGCTATGATAAGTTTTAGGTGAAGGCATTTAGCCATCACTTCACACCCTAGAAAAAGGAAGCAATCATGGAGTACAGCGATGCTCCGCTCGTCATGCTATTATAGGATGTTAGGTCATGTCCTACATTATCTAATGGTCGAGATGTATTAAACTGTACATTTATCTGCGGAGTAAAAGGTCACACATACGACAAGGCCCAACAAATATGGACAGTAAACCAAGAGAATTTTGTCATAAAGCGTGTTATTCGAAACACGTCAGTTAGCATATAATAGTTTAGGAATTTGATCGTGTCGCAGAAATTAAGATGTACTGTAGATAATATCGCAGGCTTGAAATAGAAATGAGAAAATATCCATTTTTTTGTCGTGGACTGTAAAATGTCACAAGGGCCTTATGCGACGTCGTATCGCTCAGAGATGGTTGAATTCTTTCTTCCTTTGTAAAATGTGCTCAAGTAGTAGGACTTGTGATCTGCCATTTTCTGTAATACCGGGACAAGAGCGTTAACCGAACGGCCTCACTGTAATATGGTACACCGCTATTAGTAATGAAAAACTACTCTAATTGTGGAATAAGCGAGGTATTATTTGGCTAGAGTTAACATTTCAACAGTAATCTTTAACAAGTCCAAAGAACGACCAGTTATTTCAACTATTTGGATGTTGACTTCAAATTAATAGTTCTAGTACGCGACTACTTTGGACGACTTCTAATATCAATTCTGCGCACCATATGTAATGATTATAAAAGTTGCACACTCAACACGAGCAGCAGTGTGAGCAGAAGCTACAACCGTGACTTGTTGCCGGTGCACAACAGAGACTGGTGTCGATGTCGACCTCCTGTCGTATAGATCGTTGGCGTTTGTTGTTCGCTTCTGCTTTTGCAGTTTTGCTAAACTAGGATTGCTTCTGACTCCTGCTCGACAAGTTTTGTTGCTGCTAGTCATGCGTCATTTGTGAAAACATGTTGTAGTTCATATTTTGTGGTTGAATCCTTAGACACACATACATTGATCGTTTTGAAACTTGTATAAGCAAGGCGTTCAAATAGTTTAAATCTCTCGAAAAACACCATATATATATATATATATAATTTACCGTGGTAATACGAGCCACCGTACCCAACACCTCGTGATCGTGCCTGCGCTTGTATCGAATCGTACCTGTGGGGTAATTATTTCGGGTGATTACATGCGGCCATCAATTCATACACTAGTAAAAGCAAGCTAATCATGGTGTTCAGCGATGCTTAGTTGGCGCATGACGACAGCACACGCGTACTGATACAGAAGAAGAAAATAACTTTCGCACAGAAGCGACAGCTAGTGGAGCAGCTGCGTCACAGCTCCAGTCGGCACTTCGTATAGACGTATGACATCTCGATGTGCAACGTTTTGCGTTGGCGGCAGCATGCAGACGATTCATGTAAGCTCCGCCCCGACGCATGTAGGGTACTAGGTGGCTGAGCGAAGATAGTAGGTAAAGACACGCACAACATCATAAATAAAAGGTACTGCTGGAGAAGTATGTACAGGGCCGATCTAGTGATATCAAGGTGCAACTATGCATCATGAAAAGAATGCGCCAATTCCGGACAAAGACTTGATCCATCTTGTATATGGTGCTACGTCTGCGAATGAGTACTGGTAGATAAATTCGAACACGCTTGTTGTATAATTGGGTGAGCGTTTTCTTATCCAGTGCCGCCAAACACTGCCCTTATCATATTTGATAGCGCTTGTGCTTACACAGCCCACATTATGGGTGACTACGTACGCTTCAGGGATTATATATTTGTTATCGTGCTGGGTGGCCTGATTGAGTTCTGCCAACCAACCCATTTTGGCTAGTTTGCTCAGTTAAAGCAGTCTTGTCAGTTCGATCGGCAGCTGGAGGCGTAGAGGTGCACTCGAGTTCACACGAGGTGGGCGCGGCCGCTCTCCTGCTGTTGCAGCTGCGACGAAGTGGCAGTTCACTGCGTGAGATGTTGTGTGGCCATTATATGTCACCTCCAGTTTGTGCGGTGCGTTACTGGCACATACGTCAAATTTCATCTTGCGATACACAAATGGCTGAAATAGTTGTGCATATTCGAGCGACAGAAAAGCAGCAAGTAGAAGATTAGCGCAAATGGAGGTACCTTCTCAAGCAGCTTGTGACGACATGTTTGTGGTGGAAGTAGAATGTTCGATGTCTGTTCAATCGAAAAGTGTGGCATCATGAGCGTGAAGAACGATCAGTCGAACTACAGTATCGATTTTGTTTAGTACAATGAATATTACTGCGGTGCATACAAGTGTCGACCTTGCTTGTCCACCACATAGTTATATTGCGTATGTGGCACAAATGAAGCGAATCCCCACGTACAGTACAAATGCATACACATGGGTGGAGCGCACGGCTCGATCAGATCTAATGGACGCTCCGGACGACGCGGCTAATTGCTTTGCTGTGTTGTGAGAGCAACAAGAGCAAGAGAGAGCTAGCAGGAGCATGAACGACGCAGACACAAAGCACCAAGTGCACTGGAGGATATCATACGGTAAGTACTCTGGTCAGCACTGCGACGTAGCGGATATATTTCTCAAGCGCTTCGAGCACACTGCGATCGGGTCACATATCGAGCTGCCTTTACATGAGCGTCTAGTTCATGCCCTTCGACCTCTTTCGCAATTTACTTCAGCGGCAGCTTGACGCGTGCGAGGTGGATGCCGATGTCTTGCACATTATTCGTCTCGAGGATCGCGATGCGCTGTGGCAGGGTAGAAATCTGTGCTTCTGGTGTCGTCACGGCGCTCGATGAGTTCACTTCTTTCGCATACAGCGTCGTGTGTAAGACGACATTAGAAAGCGATGCGTCTGCGCGAAGCGACAGTTAGCTCCACACGCAGTAGCGAGAGTCATTTGCTAAGTCAATGACAGCGTCGCGACGGACTTTGGCGTCCCAGTATAGATGCATGCAAAGCGCTTTCTTGCGCATGGATCCAGTGACTGCGTGCACATGTATTGCCACGGTTATTGCTGTTTTTGCTGCCGCGGTTGTATCGAACACAGTGCCTTCAACTACGAGATGCGGACCGTCGAGCTTGGCTCGACGATGCCAGCACGCCGAACAGCTATCTTGTCGTCCGGTGATACGGAAAGCGACACTGGCGGGGATGGCGGCTGCGGTTCTTCGGCGCCGAAATCAGTAGCAGGAGTCGATGATGTGGTTGATGCAGTTGCCACTGCTGGTAGTGTATCGCAAGGTAGAGGAAGCACTACGGGATGGTGCAGCTCGACGTGCATGGTGTAGGTGAGTTGTGCATGAGAGCTGCCGATTCAGATGCAACTGCGGCTGCTGCTCGCTTGTGTAGCAGATGGGTGTCTACACTCGCGTCGACCATGAACGCTATTGAAAAGTGGCTCCCTGTCGGTTGTACCGATGATAAAGTGATGTGAGAATCGAATGTCTCGATTGCATGCTCTGGGATCAATCTGAAGCAATATTTCTGCGTCACACAAGCTGCTTGCTTGTCGCTTAGTTATATTGCGAAAACGATCAAGGACGAAAAGTGCGTTTGCGCTTTCTCTTATAGATGTGTTGGATTTAACTTTTGTAGGTTGCGCAAGAACAATCAAATGAGGTGGTCCTCATTATCTCATGAAATACAGTATGTATTGCTATGTGATACATCGGCAAAAAATAATTATAGAAACTTGTGCACACAAGTACCACTACGTATTTTACATATTGTATAATTAAATAACGGTAAGTCCACACGCACAAGACAAGTTTCGAGTATAACTTTTTGGATATTTTAAATGACTTTCATACATAAACCCATTGCAATGACTATTTTAATCAAAACCGGTTAATTAGGACCAACGTGGCAACTGGAATGCATATTCCATGTCACCGTCGTTATGAACTACATTCATACATGCGTGAATGTACCTAAACGAACGTCTACGACCCTATATGTACATGTGTAAATGTACCTAAATATACAGCGACGATATTCCTTAGTTTCCCACTTATATACCTTCATATTTTTATGTTCGCTTGTATGCGATGATTGCAGTGAATGGATGCAATCGTCGACGTCATAGCTTTACACATTGATATGTATTATGTGCATGGCCTCGAGTACTCAGTATTAAACGCATCCCTTCTCATTCTCATCACGATAGCATATCGTGTACACATATGTTCTTTATGATTGCCCATTCACGGCTTGTATAAGCATACACCCTTACTATAAACTACTCATACACAACAGCGAACACTATGTGGCAACAGCGCCACGAGTACTACATTCATAGAACATGTTTCAACCCGATGCACACCGGACCACACTCGATGCGTGTAATTGCACAGCAAACACACGCACACACACATACACACACGCGCGCAATCACACACACACACGCAAACACGCGAGCACTTATGGACACACTAGAATACACAGGCAAACACGCACATTCACGCACACACACAAAAATACAAGCGTACTGATACATTCCGCGCACGTCGGTATGTTGGTGCGCTTGTCCATACTTTTCGACCCACAGCGTTCTCGTCTGGCGCTGTGTTATTCTATGGCGTTGTGAGTTTGCTTTGCGCCGTCGGATACGCTGTTTTATTTAGTGGCATCCTTTCTGGACATCCATTATCGCAAAGTAAATAATCGCGAAAAGTAGCAGGTCGATTCCCACCACGTTGCATGACAGTTGCTACTTGACCCAATGATTCTTAAATGGCAAGCAGTTTATTTGAGCGCGCAAAATTTTATGCTGCAAACTAATGACCTGATATCAAACCCAAACGCATTGCCAATACAGAATAGTATATTATATTTTCATCATATGATAGATATGCCTTAGTCGATCTGACGCTCTTAAAACGAGATTTTTACTACTGCGTATGCTATAGATGATCTGCGTATATATGTTTTTGTCAAATTCGTGTAATTAGTTAACTTTTCACGCAGTGCTCGCAAGCGCTGTACCTATAATTGAGAGTCTACTTTTTGAAAGTTCGGCTATCTTTGCAAGTTACTATCTGTCCCACGAGATAGTCGACTACTCAGTAGAAAAGACATGGTGAAGTGTTGAATGCTTCATTCTTCGCAACTGATTGCTTAAACCTACCGCGTCGTTGATTTACATTTTCTTGTATCAGATTGGATTAAGTTACGCTCAAAATATCTACTTCTGCCAAACCATTTTGACAGTATAATTCAAAGTATCAATACGACGACATTTACAGTTGAAATAGCATGTAAACGATTGAATTTCATAGAGCATCCTTTACTATAATTTGATTATCATTTAAAACTTAATGAACAAGCAAACGATTTTAAGAAGATTTGTTTCCCACAGCAGAAAATATATGCTTTGTCCCATGCTCACTCAATAGTTAGAAAAATGAATTCAACGACATAGTTTAGCAAATGTTATCGAAAGAAGTGCATGTTTGTTTGGTTGACTTTGATGTTGAGATTATAATACCTCATTGTCGATTACATAGCGGGACAGAAATATTCACTTAGGAAAGCTATCACAAAATACTCGCTCCATCGTTCGCTTCCCCTCCGCTATAGGGCAATGACTATATATTGAATGCCATGAGGATTTGTGAGCGAAGGTGGTCAGATCATGCTGTATTCCCGATTATGTCTGCCCATTTATTTATTGCGTATGCCTTACTTATATTGAAGAGAATTCAATACATATATACAAAACATATATTTTACCACGATCATCCCTGCCAAAAATCACGCCTATTTGATTTTCGCAACTACATTTCTATCACTAGTACATTAGCTGCAGTGAGTTTGGTTCAAAATCTCAATTGGGTATAATATTTAGTCTACCGATTAAAGGATGATGCTGATTAAGACGGGCCGTGGGAGGTGTGGCAGTAACGTAACAGGCGCGACGGAATAGCAGTCTACTAAAAATTCGCTGCTTCCGCAATGTACTGGCAAGAGCTGGTACGAGCCATAATGGTTTGCAGGGCTGTTTTTTTGCCTATAAAGATGTCTGACGTCATGTGAGCGGCTCACCAATTTTGCGGATCTCTTACTTGACAAAGCAGCTTTGTGGATGTAGCTGTTGCTGATTGTTTCGATATTAAATATTTGAATGATACTTGTAGTCATACCCGTAACACTATTTTCTAGCATTTTGAAACCAAGTGACAAATCTTGGATGTGAAAATGTAGTGAGCTTGCTTAGTGTTCTGTGGATACATTTTCAGCAACATTATTTTATATTTGGTAGTTTGCGATCGTTCATGGCAGTTAAACTAATACTAGATATTAATATATTAATCAACAAGTTTTTTCAAAATTATAATGAGTCAAATTTAATCCACTAAAAAGCATTTGGCTTTGTTCTTGTTGCTTTCTTTTACCACTCAGTAATGACATACTAAGTTCTATCCCAGTAAAATCAACATTGGTATTTTTGGAATTTTGCAAACTATCGCAATTTGGCGATGAATTGTAGAGAAGCTATAGATTCTATGATGTCAACGATAATTGAGGCTCTAAAACATAACAATCAGCATGAAGTTGAGTAAAACTAAATTGCCATCCATTTCCAGTAGTAGTGATATACACTTGAGCTTTGTTTCATCTTATGTCAGTAATGACATTTTTCAGGGTCGATATGAAATGGAATAGACATTCTTTAGGGTACATTGCAACCGTGCAAAACTTGTCGCAGATGGCTCTGCGACCTGCGGTCAACCAAAACCCAACGTATGAAAATAATTGCTACCTATGTCGCAGGTCTATCACTGTACCTGAGTATTACCCAATGCATGGAAATATTTGCTACCTTGGAATTACAAGTAAATCACAGTAAAAAGTCATTTTATCACAGAGTTGGAGGCACGCAAATCTCTAGACAGACACTGTATTTGTACCACATACATTGCTGGCCAATTGCTTACGAAGTATTGCGAGGAGACAGCAAGGCCACTTTTTGGGAGTTACTTGACTCTATTTTGGCGTGTAATTTGCATGTCTACTACGAGCAGAGCGCACTTTTGTTGTTGCGCGAACTCGTAGTTTGTGGTGCATCTTCACATAAACTGGATATTAGCTGGTCATGTATTTTGCGTGCTTGGGGAATACAAAAAATCATTTGGTTTATGATTTAATTGTACGCGCAACAAATTAGAAAAGGGTGCAAACGACACAGATGTTGTGTGCATGTGATGATACAAGTAAATGTAGTAGCGTGAAGAAGGGGCAGTACTTGCTTGTGTCCGCATACAGAGCTGTAGGCGATTTTGCTTTGTGATTGATATGAGCATCATATTATGCATTATTTTGTCAAACGTGCATTTAGCCAACATTTTGCGTACTGTACTTAGCTTAAGAACAATCATGAACCTCGTTGTACGATCCAAGTGATTTTAACCTTGAGCATCCTACTTGTTTGCGCGGTTCTGGTATAGTTTTACCAGAACTGACGTTTGCAATTATATCAGTTAGTTTCATATGCTGCTGCTGATTGTTTTAATAAGAAAAACTTGAATGATACGTGTAGTCATACCCGTCGCACCAATTTCCAATTTTTTTCGAACCAAGTGACAAATCTTGAACGTAAAAATACATGGGGCTTGCTTAGTGTGCCGCGGATCCATTTTTAACTGAAGGTTACTTATTTGATAGTTTGCGATCGTACATGGCCGTTAAACCTAAAAATGGATACATTTAAACCAATCAACAAGATTGCGGAATGGAATGAGTCAAATGTTATTACTCAAATGCTTGTGGATCTGCTCTTACAGCTTCCAGTGGATACTATATGGCCAATTGCGGACGAGTATGACTTCAACAACTCGTTTTTCATTTCGAAATGACCATGGGGTCGAATACGCTCCACGCCTTAGTTTTTTAGTCTGCAGAAATTTGTTGAAAACGACTATAATTTGTCGAATCACAAAAACTCACGCATTGTGTTTGTTTGCCAATATGGCATTGATGTATACCAAATTGTTTAAATCAATCGTCGATTTCTCAAGATCACTCTAATGTACAAAGTGACTAAAATACGATTTTTTGCTACCGCTTTTTTTTTCTCGAAAACCTTTACAACCAAATAGCGGTATTCCTGACCCTATGGTTTGACGAATGAGGTATAATGACTAGCAAACAGATGACCGCACACAACAAACAATGTGCGCTCTAGTGGTGTCTTTAGAATGCTCAAATTTGTTGTACTTTAACGCCAGACGTCCCCTTTGACCCGAACACAAGGGTCCAACTATAGCCGAGGAGGTACGATTTTGGTAACCGTTGGGCGGAAGTATGTCGTTAAATGTACCCCTCAAAAGTCCGTAATGTAACCCTCCGTTTCACTACGGACTTTTTGCTACAAATGTCAAGTCAACGACAGGTAACGTATTATGGACGAATGCCTTTGAAACGATTGTAGACTTACATAAATAATTGTTTCGCTCTTAGATCCTACTCATAAGGAACATAGAAGTTACAATTGACCAACTAGAGATTACATTTCTATTATGCATTGAAAAACGCGGTCGTACATTGCTAAATTGTTCGAAGGGTTGATTTAATGATAAAACGCCCGGAACAACAAGAGGAAGTCAGTCTTGCCAATGTATGTGCGATCGGATATGTTGTCGCAAAATGGGGAATTTGGTGCCGATCGACAATTGTGCACGCATTGAGAAGTATGTATTGGGTTGTGCATTTTTACAGAGACATATTGATGTGGTTAGCTTGCGATCGTGCGGGTCGTTTTTCAGTGTATTTTTGTCAATTAAAAAAGTCAACTTCGGCAGTAGTGTAGCCATCTTGTGCCTGAGTGCACCACCATCTAGTTTGCTCGCCATTCTCGCTTCTACCTTGTTCGCTGCACCAGAGGACTCCCAACACGTTCACCGTTCTCGCTTCGCCGTCGCGACCATCACAAGACCTAGCAGCTCGCTTGCCACACTTCATTTCTCCAGCTTATTCAAGGATCCATGCGAGCAAAGCCAAGTTCTCGGCGCGTCAAATCACAGATGAGCGTGCTCGTCGTCAGCATCTTGATCGTCCTCGCTCTACAGGTTCACGTCGTCGAGACTGCGTTCGCGTCCAATCATTTCCTCGGCACGTGTCTCGACGACGCCTGGATCGCATCCATGAAGATTGACAACCGCGAACGCGACGCACAAGGTCGCCTCGTGCATCCGTTTCTTCAACCAGCGCTCAAGTCCCCACGTTACCAAGTACGCAATATGCGCGAGTGCTCGGCGCTGTGCGTGTCGACAACTCTACAAGCAACTCGCTCTTCTCTGACGGCCTGATGTGTGTTTGCGATACTACCGTTGCTGCTGATATACAACACTTGCCTTTCAGCTCCACGACCCACGTACTGCAGCACCTGGCGCGTACGCAGACAAGTGCATCCCACAAAGCGCTACCATCTACGGCGCTGGCGCACAAGTCGACAGCAACGGCGCAGTGACCAGCAAGGGCAAGATTAACGGCACTGTCGTTATCGAAGTCAAGGGGTGGAGTTCACACGCGATCACGTCGGATTTGTTCTCGATCCTGCTCCATGAAGTCGTACGTTGCTCACTATTTTGTCAACGTTGATTGAGAGGCAGGAAAATACTTAACGACATGCTCCTCCTTCTGTTTGTGTGAATAGCTGGGCTACGAGGTGTCGCACTACCACGTCAAGAGCTCCATCGATCTGACAGAGCGCATGTCGTCCGCACCAGCAGGCATCTGCACACCGACGCACTTGAACCTCGAAGTCTGGATCGCCGGCATCGAATCAGCGCTCCAAGTGTACGCGAACGAGTCGTACACAGCTGGTGGCATCGGGTACTTTGGGCGAGCGGGGCTCTACACGACGAGCGCGTTCGTTCAAGACGGCCTCGACGTGACCAAGCACTCGCCACGCGTCTTTGCGGACGACTGGAAGAGCTACATCTACGAAGAGAGTCTGATCACGAGCGTCCCGATCTCGAGTCTGCGCAAAAACGCCAAGTTCTTTCCGCCAGCACAGGTCGCTTGTGCCGACGGCAGCCTTGGCTGCAAAGACCACTGCTCCAAGGCTGAAGCATGTACGCTCCGCGAAGCGAATGGCGGCGAGTGTCTCGTTATCGTCATGATGTACGATTACTACGACGCGGGGTACCTCCAAGCAGCAGTTGCGAACAACAAAATCCCCGCGTACTTTTGCTTCCTTGGCTATAGCGGCACGCAAGACTACGCACTCGAGATGCAGAAGACGAACCAACCAGTGTTGTTCTACCACTATGAGCCCGACCTGTTCCATTCCAACTACCCAGGGATGTTTGATCGCGTCTTCCTGCCGCGGTCGGTCCCCGAGCGCGTCGTGCTCGCGACCGGAGGCTTTGGCGAGAACGGCTATGGCGAAAAGACAAACAACCTCGTCGACGTGGACTTTCCCATGACGAAGCTGTCCAAGTACGCAGCGTCGCTGCTCACAAGCCAGCACGTCGGTCCACTGCTGTCCAAGTTCTCAATCACGGAGCTCAACCTTAACGACATGCTGCGCCAGTACCTCGCAGCATCGAGCGACGCCACGGAGCCCGATCCGGCGTTCCGCGCTGCGTGCAACTGGCTCCAGGCAAACTACGCAGTGTGGAACCTCTGGCTTGATCGACTGCCTCTCTGTACGTTCGACGCGCACATTCAGCACGACATCATTGGCTGCAACAACGATAGCCACACGGCACGCACGATCACGTTTGCGTGGAAGTCGCCGCACCCAGAAAACGCATCACTGCCGTACGAGTGCGACGGCGGCGTCGCGGAGCTGCCACGGTCGATTGTCACGAGCCGCTCGTGTGCATGGATCCTCGAAGACGAGCGCCGATGGATCGGCTGGGCAGACGCCAAGCCGATCTGTGACACGAGCTTCTTTGACTACAGCGTCACAGCCTGTGACGCAGCGGCGAAGCGCACAGTCCAGTACTACTGGCTCCTCCCACACCCGAATAACGCAACAAAGTCGCTCGAGTGCCGCGACGGCACAGCGCTGCCTGCAAACGTCCTGATCGACTGCGAGTTCATGCCCATGAGCTCGCCAGCGTTTGCTGCGATGGCAGTCATTGCAGCCGTCCTTGCCGTCGTGCTCGTCGTTGCGATCGTGTTTGTTTACCGGAACCGCGCAGCGCCGATCATCAAGCGGTCGCAGTTTGAGTTGCTGGAGCTCATGATCGTCGGTGGCTTGCTCATCTGCGGCGCCGCAGTCGCGTACGCTGGTGCACCGACGCGTGCGCTGTGTGCGCTTCGCCCGATGCTCGTGTCGACCGGCTTCACGACGATCTTTGGCTCGCTGGTCGTCAAATCCTTGCGCGTCTACCGCGTGTTCATGAAGAGCTCCATGAAGCGAGTAACTGTGACGATTCGTATGATGGCCAAGTTCCTTTCGATTTTTTACGCTGTGGACGCCATTATCTTTGTCGCGTGGTTCGGCATTGCGTTCCCTGAGCCAACGACGAGTAGCGAAGACGCGATCGAGTTCCAAGGCAAAGTCGACCGACAGCGCTGTCAGTCGTCGAGCTTCATCTTCACGGCGCTCCTGATGTTCTGGAAAGCAATCCTGCTGTTCCTCGGGCTGTACATCTCGTTCTTGATCCGGAACGTCTCGGCAGACTTTCAAGAGTCGACGTGGATCTTTGCGTCTGCGATGGTCGTCC
>JAADXH010001193.1:0-12814 GCA_023337595.1 Globisporangium camurandrum | reverse complement strand
TTGTTCTTGATGATCTGTGATTAAGATTGAGCAAAAGTTTACATGTTATTTATTAAAAGCTTGCCTCAGTACCGGTTGCAAATCGATATCCTCTAATATCTGTTCGGTACTACTGTGTGCGCCAGGTTAGGGATTACTGTATCTTTAACAGAGTACTATAGAATTGCAAAATCGCGGACTGTTTTTGATTGACAAGCTTCGAAAAAGCAAAATGCCACGTACGTTCGTGCTGCTCTTTGCGGCGGTGCTGCTTGCACTCACGCAACCTGTCGCTGCAGCCGGTGGGTTCCGCGACAGCTCGCCGCTGTTCGAGGACTCGTTCCATGTGCGTACACTCGATGCGAGCTCGTTCGACGCGATAGGCAACAACACGAACGAAGTATGGGCGATCGACTTTTACTCGCCATGGTGTCCGCACTGTCGCCACTTTGCGCCAGCGTGGGAGAAAGTTGCAGCGTTCTACGCCGAGAGCACGACCGTGCACGTCGGCGCAGTCGATTGCACCAAGTTTGACGCGATCTGCACGCGCGAGAAGATCTTTGGGTACCCGGGCGTGAAGCTCTTTCACGTGCCAGCGACGTCAAACACATCGGTGCGGTACACTGGCGCCAAGAGCATGAAAGACCTCGTGCTGTGGGTCGAAGCGTCACTCGTCGAAGCGAACATGCAGTCGGGCATCGACCCCGACAGCATCCTCACCAACATCGAGCTCATCATGAACGACCGCGTGAAGGACACAACAGGCGGCGACCCACACGGCAAACCCAAGGACCAAGCACTTCCGATGAAGTACGAGCGGCTGCGCGACGCTGGCGCAGCGGCAGCTATCACACTCGATCGTGGCCTCTTCCTGGGCCACGACGTGCTCGAAGGCGAGCGCTACGACGCGGCGCTGCAGTGGATCAGCGCACTCGCCGCGTCGTTCCCACTGCAAGTGAATCGCGCAGCGTTTGCAAACCTCCACCAGGCAGCGAGCGAGCAGCGCCGATGGGACCACGCAGCGTGGCGTGCGTTGCTCGAACAGTGGAAAAGCATCTCCCACCGCACGACGTTCCCACGGAACCTGCTCGCGTCCACGGACGAAGCCGGGTGGGCACACTGCAGCACGTACACGTGTGGGCTCTGGACGTTGTTCCATAGCATGAGCGTCGGCGTCGATGCGCCACTGAGCGAGCGCTCGCCGCTGCCGGTACGTAAACCAAGTGAGGTCGCTAATGCGATCCGGTTGTTCGTCGAGCACTTTTTTGGCTGCGAGCAGTGCGTCAAGCACTTTCTTGCGGCGAACCCACCGAGTGTGATGGACGCAATGGCGACGCACGACCGCGACGGACCGCAGACGCTCATCGTCTGGCTCTGGCGCATGCACAACAAAGTCAACAAAGTCACGAACAAGAGCTTCTGGCCAAGCGTCCAAGAGTGTCCAGTGTGCTATGCCGATGGTGTCGTGACGCCGTCGTTCGACCCTGCGACGCTCCACGACGTCGACATTGCTGCGTACGTACGCAGCGTCTACGCGCACACCGAGTCGGACGTGTTTGCAATGAACTACCAGAGCAACGGCGTCGTCGCTGTGCTTGCGTCGTCGCTCGAGGGCTTCGGGACGCTCGTTTTGATCGCTGCATTCGCTGCTGTCTGCGTCCTCGTGCTCAAGACACATGGCGGGAGCCTCGTCGAGTTCCAGCGCCAGTTTGGTCGCTCGCACACTGCGTAAGCAACGTGTTGTAGATATACTGAGACACTCAAAGAGCAACCGAGTGCGAGGCAGTGTGAGTGGTAAATAAACTACTGTAGAGAGACTAGCACGTACTTGCTGTACTCGTGGCAACAAGGTCGTTGTTCTCGTTCGAAGGTTTGCTCATTACAGTTTGCAATTTTCTAACCTGTTATTAACATTTACGATAACTAGTTACAGTTATACAGTACAGGTAGAAGTTCAAGTACCGGTATTTGAGTCAAAGCAATGCGCCATGAAATTGATCACGACGACGATGGTATTCTTCAAGACGACACTCGATCCAACAGTTGCCGACAACGAGACTTGCGCACACAACAACGGCGATCTGCGCGATGAGCTCTACAGCTGCTGCCACTGCACGTGCAGGCAAGCGACTGGTTGTCGCTGCTGCGAAGAATGGCCGCGCGATTGCGTGCGACGTCGATGCAACCAAGTTCATCCTCGCCCATCCTCGAGGCGCGTACACAGCAGCGCGCACAGTCGAGCAGACCAAGATCTTTGACTACGAAGCGCATCTCCAACGACTCGGTGCGTGTGCGTGCGTGTACATCATGCGTTCTACTACATCTACACCAACATGCGTGCAGTCGTGCTCACATTCGTGCGTGCATGCATCCACGTGCGTGGCAGTCGACTCGACACTGGCGATGCACGCCGACAGCGATGATGCGTCGCTCGTGCCTGCAGCTGTCGCAGCTGCACTGCGGCCACGCACCGAGGCGACGCTGCGTGCAGCAATGGGCGAGTTCCAGCACCAGTTTGGCGCACAGCCGCACGAAGAGTACAAGATCACGGTGCTCGTGTGCGACCGCGACGCTACAACAATGACGACGACAACGACATCGAGTAGCGACGTCGGCGACTCAATGGTGCGCTCGATTGTCCTCCACTGGTCATAATTGCCAACGTTCACACTCACATCTCCAATCGATTCACGCGCATTCCTTAGCCCCCGCCAGCAGCATCGCTCCCTCGCACCGACATTTACTGTCACATTGGGCTACTCCCACCGCTACGATCAGGGTTCGTGAAGCTCCTTGTCGCAGGACATCCACGCGAGAATGCTGCTGCGAAAGACTCGGGCTGGGTCCGCGAGCGTAAAGCGATCTACGACGCGATGCCAGCAGACGTCGAAGAGGTCATCCTCATGGACCCATTGAGTCACGGGCTGCTTGAAGGCTCGCAGACCAACTTTTACGCCGTACGCAACGGTGCGATCTACACGGCAGGTGACGGGATCCTGCACGGCACGGTCCGAGCGCTCGTGCTCGACGTCTGCGCAACACTTGCGATCCCTGTCGTGCTGACGCCGCCGTCACTCGACGACGTCGACGAATGGGACGGGTGCTTCATCTCGAGCACGTCGCGCCTCGTGCTTGGCGCGCGGGAGCTCGCATTCACCCACCCAGTGTCGCAACTCTTGACGGCGCGGACGTTTGCACCGAGTGCGACGATCGACTCGATCATTGCAGCTGTGCGCGCGTCGGTCGCACGAAAGAGCACCGAGGTGTTTTGAATATACAGAAAGTTACAACGTATATGCTAGCGCCTCTGTGTACTCATGACGTCGTCGTAGTGGTAGCGTGCGTATTGCTCGTGTCGCTGTCGTTGCTGACAGACGGTGCTGCTGCTGGCTCGATAGCGTCGTCCTGCCAGGCAGCAAGCACAACGCGGGAGCGACTTGCGCGGTGCCGGAGCACACTTGCACGCCGCAAATCGGCCGCAATGCGCATACGCTCAGTGTCGTCTGCGAGTTGCTTTGCATGTACGTCCCGGAGCTCAAGGACGCGCGCTGGGATGTCGAGCCCGAGCAAGCGCCAGCGCACGAGCGGCCACGCGACATAGTGCTCCAGCACGCGCTCGCGGTAGGCTTGGGCAGTAAGCCAGCGCGAGATCGCGAGCTCGGTCTTGTCGCGGTCGTGGAGTGCAGCATACACGCGGGCGAGTCGCAGCCAGTCGCTGCTGTCACTGACTCTGTCGCTATCGCGATCTGCTTCGTGACTGTCGTGGTGATGCTGGTGCTGATGGCTGGTGCGGCCGATCTGCTGGAGTCGCTTCGCGGTCGCGCCGTGGACGTGCGGCTGGAGCTGCCGCTGCAGCAGCACCTGGTATGCGTCCTTTGCAAGCACAAACTCGTGCTTCGCAACGCACGCGTCGCCAAACATGCGCCACGTCTCGGGCGACCGGATCCACTCGCGCCACGTCGCGTGCTGCGGCGTCCGTGGCACGCGCTGCCGAAACGCGTCCTCGTACGCAACTTCACACAGCTTCTTTGCACTCCTGCCTTCGAGCTGCAGTACGCGCGCCGCAAGCAATTGCAACTCGCGTGCGTGCCAGCCACACGGTGCAGCGTCCAGCACATGGAACACGTACTCGCGTGCTTGGCGAAAGAGCTGGAGCGCAAATAGCGCGACGGCGCCACGGAACACGACGTTGTGGAGATGCTTGTAGCGTGGGAAGCACTGGATGATCCCACCGAGCACTTCTGCAGCGTGGCGGTAGCGTCCAGCGTGCTCGAGTGCGAGTGCGAGCTCCTGCAAGAACGCTGGGCTCGCGAGCAGCGCGACGTGCGCACTCACGCGTTCAAAGTACCACCGCGCTTTGTGGAGCCACACGTGCTGCGCAGTCGTTGTCCATAGCTGAAAGTAGCACCGCGCGAGCTGCCGCACGAGCGCAGCTGGTGCGTCGTAGCCATAACGCTCGCCGTCGTCGTCGTCATGGCGCTGACCGTATGCGTGCACAGCAGCAAGCAGCGACACACTCGCAGCTTCGAACTGGCCGTTGTGCATCTCGAGGTGGCCACGCCGCGCGGCGTCCAAGCCGCGTGCACGGCCAACAAAGTGGCAAGCGAGCGTGCGCCACCGTGCACGCGCTTGCTGCGATGCGAGCTCGTTGTGCTGCTCGTCCAGCGTCGGTGGGGCTGGCGCTGGTACGCGCAAAGCATCGTCGTCCTGAAAGAACTCGTGGTAGAAGAACCGTCGTGGCTTACGCTTCTTCCGCGGCACGTGCTCGAGCGGGAGCTCGTGCTCGCGACCGGCAAACGCGCGCACCGCGTCGACGTCGAGCTCGAATGGCAGCGACGCGTTGCTCAGTGATGGCACGAGATCCTGGAACACTGCGACGTTTGTCGCCAGCATCGCAGCGTGATGCGTCACGCAGTGTGCGAACGCAGCTGCGTCGAGCGGCGACCAGAGCAGTTGCTCGAGGCGCAAACCTTCGCGCTCGAGCTCGTGCTGCGCGATGCTCGCGACGTCCTCTTTCATCATACGAAGGTTCATCTTTGCTCGCCGTCGCTTCTCGTCGTACTGCGCTCGCGCAGTATCGACGACGCGCTGCACGCGCTCATGTTCGCGCATCGTGTGGCGCTCGTGCTTCTCGCGCACGCGGTCTGCAAATGCCAGTGCCTGCGCAACGCGGCGCTGCCGCAGCTCTTCGTCGTGCATCTCACTCCGCCGCTTCGCTTCAAGCACACGGTCGCGCTCGCGCTGTTCAGTGCGCGCTGCGAGCACCTGCATGCGTCGCACGTCTGCGCGGAACGCAGCCGCTCGGTTTGCAGCGACCCGTAGCGCTTGCGCGAGTGTGTCTTCAGCTTCGAGCAGCACGCGTTCCTTGCGTTCGCGGGCGTCATCGCGTGCGCGTTGGCGCTGTTGCTCGCGACAGTGTGTAAAGTACGCAGCTTTGCGCTCTTGGTCGCGGACGTGGTTGCTGCGCGCGTCTTCGAGCGCTGTGAGGCACCGTTCGCGGCGCTCGCGCTCGAGCTGCTGCGCGTGCTGCTGCTTGTGTGCAAGCTGCACCGGATCGGTCGAGTACTCGAGCGCAGTGGTTTCCCGTTTGTTGCGCCACTGGTACTCGTGCACACGCTTGCGCTCCCTTGCGACCCACTGTCGCGTCGCCAGTTCTGCTTGCGCCATCGCGTCACGTGCAGCGCGCTCGCGCTCGAGTTCGTGCTGCTTGAAGACACGCTGCTGCTGCACCCGGCGCTGTGCCTCATGATTGGCAATAGTCTGAGCAGCGCTGACGGCATCGGCCGCGCGCTGCTGAGCACGCAGCTGCTGATCGCGCAGCTCGAGGCGCTGCAATGCGAGCGCTTTATCGTTCTGCGACAGGCGACTCCAGTGCGCACGATCTGCCGCCTCTGCAGCAATCTGGCGCTGCTGGGCCTCGACGCGCTTGCGTTCGTCCGCACGCACCAGCGTTTCGCGCTCTGCGCGTTCTTGATCGGTGCGAGCTTGCAGCAGCTGCTCACGCTTCGTGACTTCCAGCAGCCGCGACGCTTTGTCGAGTGCTTGGCGCTGCAACTCCGCTGCGACAAATCGCGTCGTGTACTCTTCGATCGCCATGCGCGCATTCTCGGTCTGTTCGCGGCGCGCTGCAAGCAGCTGAGCACGCAACTGTGTGTCGACTTCATGCATGCGCAGCATGCGCAAGTACTCGCGCGTCTCGAGCTCAGCAGCGTGCATTGCATCGCGTGCGCTCGCTTCGGCAAGGCGCGTCTCTGTCGCTTGGAGCTGCGCACGCTTTGCAGCAGCGTCGCTGGCGTTGCGAGCGGCTTGTTTGGCGCGCGACGCACGCACTGACGCGTCTTTGGCGGCCGCGACGGCGCGTTCGTGTTCCCGTATCGTCGTGCGCAGCGTATGCACTGCGTGGAAGAGCTGCTTGCGCGTCGCTTCGATTGGTTTCGTATAGTGCTGCGCTGTGATCGCCGCGTGCTTGCGACCCCGCAGCATGACGTCAACTGCAACGTCGACTGCGACGTGCGTCTCTTCGACGAGCGACAGCGCCACGTTGACCTGTACCGCGAGCTTTGCGTCGCCTGCATCAACGACGTCGCGCAAGCGATGCAGCGTCCCTGTTGGCGCGAGCTTTGCAAGCATTGCGCGCAGGTGGTCCTGCAGCCAGCGCTTGACGCGTTGACGCGTCGTGCGGCCACGCCACGCTGCCTGGAGGCGTGCCGCATACAGCGTCTCGCGGCGGCGCTCGTGTGCGCGTGCGCGCAGTTGACGCCTTGCCCAGCACTGCAGCGCAATCGCCGCGTACCATTGCTGCCACGCGAGCTGAAGCCGTGCACGTGCACGTGCCCACTTGCCGCGCTTGTGACGAAACACGCGTTGGATCGGTATAGCAAACGGTGCGAGATGCTCTAATCGCTGCTGCTCGACGCGGTGCCACGCGACGTACGCTTGCCAGACGCGCCAGCGTGCTGCGAGCTTGTGGCGTGCGTAGATGCGACAGAGCGGTGCGAATTTGTATTGCAGCGAGATGCCGTTGCGAATGTCCGTGAGGAGGTGCTGCAGTTCGTGCGTCGCTTGCTGAGACTGCGCCTCCACGCGTCGCTGTTCGCGGGAGAGCTGCTGGATGCCCGTTGCGAGCGGTGTGCTCTCGACGTGGCCGTTATTGCGGACGCTTTGGGTAAACGTTTGTAAAGCCGCTGCGTTTTGTGTCTCGATGCTCGCGAGCTTTTGCTGCAGCTGAAGCTGAAGCTCGCGTTGGATGCTCACTTGCTGATACGACAGCGCTGTGCTTTGTGTCGGTAACAGCTGTGGATGTGTAGCGAGCACTGGCGCTGGTGAGACGATCTCGTGTACGACTTGTCGATTGCGCAGTAGTGCCTGTTTGCTGTGCTCTGTGCGACGCAGCTTGAGGTAGTCAATCGGTTCGGGAGCGAGACTTGTGTCATGATGTGCAACAGATGCGCGTTTCCTTCGACTATGTGTGGTGGTTACAGCGGCAGCACCAACAGTGGCAGCGAGTGTGGATTTGGTTGCACCGTGCTGCTGCACGTGTTTGAGTTGGTTGTTGCTGTTTGCATTGAGAGCAAATAGCATACCCGGTTGCACGTCAAACGACGGCGCAATCGGTTCGTGTGGTGGCTTGATAGGAGAGCCACCGATGTGTGCCGCATGTGTGCTGTCTGCCAGTGACCGTCGCAACGCTGTGCTGGGCGAGAGTAGCTCATCCTCGCTGCTGCTGCGTGGTGCTATGGATCGGAACTGCATCGTTCCGTCACGACATCGATGACTTGGTCAGCGCATTTTCGGCTATTGCTGCTTGCCACAACAGCAGTTCTGTTGTGGTACACGTAACCCGAGTGGGTACAACAGAGGGGTACATGGGTACATGTGACTTTCAAACGTCCTTTGAGTGACTGCAACATTGCTCAAAATATGGTGATCGGGAAGAAGGCGGTTGCTGTTGCAGCAGCGGCTGTTGCTGCAGAGCCTGATGGCTCGGATGCAGATGAGGAAAGCGAAGAGGATGGAGACGAAGAGGAGGGCGACGACGACGCAGACGACGACGACGACGAATCATACGACGACAACGACGCTGCCTCAACCGTTGCAGCAGTTGCGTTGCCGCCAAAGTTTGTACCACGGCCACCGAAACCAGCCGACTTTGACGGTAGCACTGTCGTTGCGCAGAAGCGCATCGGGCACGCGTGGGCAAACGGGCCGCGCATTGACCTCGAGCACTTCAAGTACGTCCAGCAGGACTTTGCGCGGCGTCAGGACGCAGTCGAGCACCTCCGCACGCGCATGGCGAGCAAGTCACGTCCAGGTTATCAGCTCCGAGTGCAGCGCACGTGGACGTGCACGACGTTCAGCAAATTGCTGATCCGGCGCCATTTCGCGTGGATGCCGTGCGTCATTGCGACCATGGCAGAAGCCGTGTGGGACGGCGACATCCTCCAAGTCCACGCGATGCTCATTCAGCACGGCGACGTAAACGCACGCGACCCACACGGACAACTTATCCTCAACATTGCGATCCAGCAGCAGCAGGAGCCCATCACGCGACTGTTGCTCGATCGCGGCGCAGCGTTTGATCTCCAGGACAAAGGGACGCTCGTGACGCCGCTCATTAGCTCGATCATCATGGGGAACAAAGCACTTACACGCCGGTTGCTCAAGCGCGGCGCCGATGTGAACCTCGCGGACGCGGATGGGCTCGCGCCACTTGCGTGGGCGACGCTGCGCGGGTACCTCGAGCTCGTCGCACAACTACTGGAGCTCGGCGCGGACGTGAATCACCAGGACGTCGAAGGCTGGTCGCCGCTACACATTGCGTGCTTCAAGGGCTTTGGAGAGCTCGTTGAGTACTTGCTCGTGACTGGACACGCCCGATTGGACGTCGAGGACATCAACGGATTCACGCCGTTTCTGTTTGCGCGCATTGCGGAACACAAAGACATTGTGAAGCAGCTCGACGAGTTCATTGCAGATGTTGCGAGTGGGAAGCACAGCAAGCGTTCGCACAAGAAGCCAGCACACAAGAAGAAAGACAAGACGAAGAAAGCGCGCGTCGATCTTGCGACCGTGTCGCCCAAGAAACTCTTTGTCACGAACGCAAACTGATGCGCGAGTCGCTATACTCATGCGTTGGTCGCTGCCACTGAGGCCGCTGCTGTTGCTGCCTTCTGCGCTACGAGCATATGGCGAATGCGATCGCTCGTAGTTGTCGCAGCTTCGTGAAGAAACTGCTCGCGGTTCCAGCGCAGCAGCTTCTCCATGCCAAGTACGTGCGCTGTGCGACCGCCAAACTGCGCGAGCAGCTGCTTCACAGCTGCGCTCTCAGCGACGTCGAACGGCGTGAGGCCGTACATGTTTTTGTGGTTGATGTCGATCGCGTCGCACCGAAGCAGTAGCTTGAGGATCGACTTGAGGACGCTCCGCGGCGCATCGTCGTCGCTGTTAGCACTGCTACTGCTGCTGCCGAGCACGAGCGCTGCGATTCCGACTGCGTTGTTCCCGTCTTCGTCAAAGCAGTCGACTTCGATGCGCTTCTTCAGCACGAGGAACTCGACAATGTGTGCGTGGCCGCACGTGATCGCCCAGATCAGCAGACTCCCCGGTCGACGGAGCTGGAACGGCATTGCTGCAGCCGTGGGTGCCAGCAGCAGTTTGACCATGTCGAGGTTCCCGACTGCACAAGCTGTATACGCGATAGCGACCGTCGTAGCCACACGAAGCGTAAGCATTGGTAGCCACGACCCCGTGTCACTGCCCACCGAGTGTGGTGCTAAACAACGACGCACCGTAGTGTACTGGCGTCGCTTCCGTGGCGCGCAGGACGTGACTGTAGCGAAAGTTGTCGCTCCGTGGCGCGACGCTTTCGAGTGTCGACACAGAGATGCTGCCGTCGCCCGGCAGTTCAGCACTTGGCGATGCGCCATGGAACAGCAGCTTCTGTGCGATCGATAGCTGATCGTGCAGCACCGCAGTGTGCAGTAGCGTCTCGCCGTGGCAGTTGCGCATCCGGACGACTGTGTCGCTGCTGCGACCGGACGTGAGGTGTTTGCGTACGAGCTGCAGGTCGCCAATCTCGATCGCACGCTGGAGGATCAACGCACGGCCACTCACTTGCGCCGCTGTCCAAGGACGGTAGTTGTAGTTACAACAACAATATGAACATGTGAGCCATGTGTAGGTGTCTCGTGAGCGTTTGAACGTGATGGTGGTTGCATGCTAGTGCATAAATCTACCAGGGAGACGTGCGTCGATCGCCTGTTTGCTGAGGAACTTGCGGTCGTCGATGCCAAAGACTCTCTGCGTGTGTGACGCACGATGCAATGTGAACGAGGACGAACGTCATGTACATACAGGACAGTACAACGCAATCACAGTGCTACCATGTGCCTCACATCAATCGCAGTACTGTTGTTGCGCACTGCATGTGGATCTTGGTTCGACACCTGCTGACGAGCAGCAAATGCGCGGTGCGTGAGTGTGTTTCCGTTCGTGCGACAGAGCCGCTCGCACTCGCGCGTTGCTGCATCAGCCTGTTGCTGTGGTGTCAGTGCATCAAGCGATTCCATGTCAAAGCTGTCGTTGCTGTTGTGGTTGTCACGCGCTTGCTGATGTTAACGACGACTGTTCGAAAAGAGCAATACAAGCGAACGATCTCACATGTTGTCACAGATACAAACGGACGAACGGAACAAACTACGGAATCTATTGATGCGCTAGGCGTTGTTTGCTATGCAGTGATTCTTCCACACATGCGCTAGGCGATGCGAGCGATAAACAATACCAGCACAGCACGTGCTGGTAAGCGTGCGCTGAGTCACGGTAAATACGAACGGCTTTGCTCCCGCGCACTCATTGTTTCGCTCTCATGTCGCTTTGCGCGGGGACGAGTTCACTACATGGCGATGCTGCCGATGCGCACAAGCAGCTTACGCGCTACCGCCAACGAGGATGTTGTTGATCGGGATGTGCACGAGCTTGACAAAGAAGCCAATGAAGCCCATCATGAGGAAGCCGACCGACGTGGCGACCGCAATGCGCGTGAACTCTGCAACGTGGCAGAAACGAAATGAGGAAAGTGAAGGCAGTGCGGCAGGTCAGTATACACGGGTTCCCATGCCACGAGAAAGCGAGGAGCAAGCGCAGCGCGCGTGCAAGCTGCCGCAACAGGCAGACGCATGTCCAAGCAGATCAAAACATCGCAAAACACAGTCGGCGTACCTTTGCGGTCCGGCTTGGTGCACTTCTTGACGAGGTGGATGCTGTTCTTGGCGAACTGCTGCAGTGGCTGGAACACGAGCGTGTTGACGTCCGACATAGTGCTTGGTGTATGTGAGGGGTGGAGGGGGCGAGGAGGGAAGCGCGACGTGGAGCTTGGCGGTACTGCTTGTGTTGGAGATCGTGGAATGAGCGAGCCAGCGGACACGCGTTGCTCGATCAAACGACCGCCCGAATATTGTTTTTTATCGCAGATTGGTCTGGTCAGCTAAAATATATTCATTTTTTTAGTGCCAACCTCATCGCTGGACACTAAACTTAAATCAAATGTAACAGTTTTTGCCTTACCCAAACACAGTCATCCAACATAAAAAGTGTCAGAACAGAATTGCAAAATAATTCGGAAAGTAGTCATGGTATTATGCTTATTGCTTTTCGTGTACCTACTTTATATTAAGTTTTGAGCGACAAAATACAAACTTTAGAAAGATAAGTCAAAATATAAACGTAAGAAACGAAAATGATACAGTTCAGGAAAAAAGACATACAAATAGTACCAGTACACATCATCCAGCAGTGCATCTATCAATATGTACTCGCTACTTCCGGCGATGTGTTCCACCCTTACATTTACGTCACATGCACACAACAACCATCACAATGCATTTTGCGCTCAACCACAACAGCAACAGCACACAACAGCACACACGCACAACCTTGAAGGTCAAGTCGTTGGTCGAGCTCGCAGCACTGCCACCGCTCCATGATCAGAGTGTCTACTGCTGTATTCTGTAGAGAAAATCGCGAATTGTGTATATGTACTGCACAGTCGTCGCAAATGCCGTAAGCGCATTTAGTGCGGGTCGCACATAACTAGAGTGCCAGAAGTAGCACTGAGCCTTCAAAATGCCGCGGCTACAGCTTCTTTTGTTGTTGAGAACGCTTGTTTTCTCGCATCTCTAGAGAAAATTGCGAATTGCGTATGTGCTGGTGATGTGAACGCTTGTCTAATGCTGAAATCTGTAGAGTAAATTCGTGAATTGCGTTATGGCCAGCAACAAGCGCACCAGCCGGCGCGCCACAACGGGCCGACACCAATGGATCTCAGCAGTGTCGACGTGACCTGCTACAACTGCGGCAAGCGCGGAAACTTCCAGTCGAAGTGCAAAACTCCGCGACGATCGCCGCGCACGAACATGTCTCGTACTGCACCCTAGGCGCGAGGTAAAGCACCGCATGAAAAATTTTGTGCTTCACACCAACATCACACGGCGCATATTGGCAATGAAATGATGTCGTGCGCATAGACGACTTCGCAGTCGCACATGACCTCGTGTCTACAAAACTTCTTTGTTAAATTAACATGCTACAGCTCCACATGTACAAACCTACGCAGTAAATCGAGCGTCGATTTCTCACAATCTTCCATAGGATATTGAACAACTACACACAGGGTCATAAGTGAGCGAGACTTAGACCATTGCTGCGCGCGGATGCGGTGGACGATAGCAACAAGATCGAGAACGCAGTCGCGAACGACGACGCTGTGCTGTTGCAAGAGCACGCTGCGTCGGCGTCGTTGCTGGCCGTGTGCCGCGTAGCAGCGAAACCGTTCACG
>JAADXH010001192.1:0-12818 GCA_023337595.1 Globisporangium camurandrum | reverse complement strand
GCGACTTGCCGTCGTTCCACGACTGCATGGACTTTCTCATCGATGCATTCAGTAGCAGCACTAGTCACTCGCACGACCGACGTCAGCGCAGCAGCAGCGATGGTAGCAGGAAGCGACTCCATCGCTGGGGACGATGAGAAGCAGGAATATCGCGAGTTTCTTTGTTTTTGTTTATGGTTTGGTTGCACAGTTGTAAAACATCAATATGAATTGTGCTGAATATTGTCTAAGGAAACGCTGAAACTCAAGTATTGGCACTGTATGTTGTTGAATTGGCGAATATGCAACAACGGACCTCTATCTCTCAAATTGTATCACCTTTGAATATTTAATATCGATTTAAAAGCATATTTCGCGTACATCGTGTTTTTTGAAAGAGCTTTCAAAAAACAACAACTGCGATAGATACAGCATAAAAGTAAAGATCATATCGTCATGGAGAAAATATAACACGGCTAAATGTAGACACGACAAAATAATCGAGAGCTGTGCTGCATACCAGTACGAATTGTGACAATCGCAAACAACACAAGCGCATGCAACACCCTGGGAGAGTGCAATCTCAGCAAGCACAAGAGGTTTTGTCTGATCCAATAAAACGCATTTCACGATCCGGCTTGCTGAGATCGACCTCAACGAGTTTGAACAAACAATTGTCGAAGGCTTGTTGTTGCTCATGTATTTTACCACTTAAAGATCTTGGCTAACGGAGAAAGGACAATCTCAGTAAACACAAGATTATACCACGTGTCGGCTTGACCACTCGCTGGAATCTTCAGCTTGGTATCAAGCTCTAACGCGCATTTTGCATGGACTCACGTGAGATGATCTTCTTGATCCTGTTCAAGCCTGTAGCTGCCTCCAGAAGCTCGTTACCTGCAATCGGCTAAAATCTGAGCGATCGCCGTGCGCCTCCAAGGGACCGCAGCTTTTCGCGATGCTCTCAAGCACCTGGCAGAATTATGACCATGGTACAGTTTTTGCGCTGCTACACAAGATGTTGGCGAATGGAACGTGATTCAGCAGCGTTGCATCCAAATCCTTACAGTACAGTAGTGAGGTCTCAATACACCTTGCGACAAACAACAACTCAAACAACAACGCTTTCCTTCCGCATGCCTTAGTCGTCGTCGCAGTGCCTTTGTGCTTACAGTCTGTCGATCAGTGCTCATTCTCTATCTTCGAGTTGAGAACACATGGAGTTTGGACCTCGAGTTGAGGTTGTCGATTGTGATCGAGTGTGTGAAAAGTGGATGTACCCATCTTGATTCCACAGCGTGTGACACAAATTTGGAGAGTCCGGCGGGACTCACGCATCGATACAAACCAGCACGGATTCGTCTCAAGACCGAACGAGTATCAGCCGGGCGTATGACACAGCGCACTTCAAGCGGTGCAAATAAGCGGTGCAAATTTGTCGTCCTGTTGGGTTCGTTTGCATGTCCCGCTGCACTCCCTCCGTCTGTCTGTTGCCGAGCGCAGACACGCATGCAATGACGCGCAATGCGCGCGTGGATACTCGACGCCGAAATGCCAGCTGCCAATCACCGTCACGTCCACATCCTCGCTTCTGCCAACGCAATCACAACCTCGCCAGCTACGATCGACCCATTTCTCAACTCGCGTGCTTTTACGCAAAACACACAACCACACTTACACACCCAGATGCACACCAACACCAACATGGCGCCAGCAGCACACAAAAGCAGCACCAGCAAACCCAAGCGCAGCAGCGGCAATCACCGCACACCCAAAACGACATCCGCGTCCTCTTCAGCCGCATCAACGCACACGATCGAGCGCGGTGTCTGGTCCGCAATCGAGCACGACAAGTTCCTCGTCGCACTCAAGCTGTTCCCGGAAGGTCCGTGGAAGATGATCGCCGAACAAGTCGGCACGCGCTCGGCGCGCCAAGTCCAGACGCATGCGCAAAAGTACTACGAGAAGGTCGCACGGCGACTCCGCGGATTGCGCAAGGACCGCAAGAAGCTCGTGCGGCCAGAGCATCGGCTGGACGACGACATGGTCACGCTCTGCAAAGCGGCAACGCGCAACAACAACAGCAGTGATAGCGACACCAATGGCACGTTAGCGAATGAGCTGCGTACTGGCGCTTCTGTGCGTCGAGGACTCGATCCGATCGCTGCATTCACGAGCACTGCGTGTTTTGTCGCAACTGCGACTGTCGGATCACCTGCTGCAGTCGACACGCCAGTCGACGACCTCGAAGAGATCGACGCGTTCGGGTACTGTGCGTTTGCACTACGCACAGACACGTTCGACTCGCTGCTCGAAGACGCATCCACAGACCAGCAAACGGACTGGTGGCGCTACAGTGACGGCAGCGATCTTGGAAGCGACCTCGGAAGCGATCACGCAAGTGACCACGCAAGTGACACTGCGAGCATCGGTGATGTCGAACTGAGCGACGCGACCGACTCGGCCGACGACGCTGACTCGCTCCTCGACTGCGACGACTACTACCTCGACTACCTCATGGACGTTGTGCTTGGTCCAAGCGAGTTGGCACTCACAGCCAGCAACAGCACGGCGGATTGCATGCACGTTAGCGCTAATGACGACAGCGTCATGCTTGTCGCGTTATGAGCCTAGAAACAGCAGCACCTGTAATTTAATATTTATGCCACTTGTTTTGCCATTCGATCTGCTCGTTTGTGTTGTATTATGCGCTTGATTCGATGCTCACGTGCGGTGTAAGAACTGCAGTCTTTAGGCACGCTGGGAGGTGGCACGTATACCATGCGTGGTAGATATCGAGTCGCCTTCGTGCCGCTGCGAGGTTCGACTGCGTTTCTTACGTGTGTGCGGATCGAGCGAGCTCGGGATGACCGCATGTGCATTCATGTGAGCGACTCCAATGTGGAAACACTATGCATGCACACACTGATTATAACAGACAGTTTAGCAGCAGCAGTACAGTTGGTGAAAGCAGCAGACTGTGGTTCTCGCCTACGTTTGGTCCTTTTTGCTCAGCCTCACGCTGGCTCATGATGAACACACGGATGTCGCCACCACACCCAGTTGCAGAGCGAATTAACGCCATGCATAGCGAAAGAGCGACGCATTGGTCAAACCCACACAATGACTTCCGGTCGTACAGGCGCGTCTAAGCTGGCTCTAGCAAGCCAGGTGTTCTCTCGCGTCTGGAGGAGCTGGATGGACAGCTACACGCAGCGGTGCAGTGGTGGTGTCCTTGGCGACGTGTACGATGGTACACGCGAAGCAGCATGGTTTGCGTCTTCGCCGCAATGGCGCGAGTGAGTGCGAGTTTGTGTGTGGCGTTGGCCGCCAGCCTGAAGCTCAGCGGGTGCACACGCGAACTGGAGGACCAGTACCAGCGACACGCTGAGGTCCTATGGCCTTTCAAATTCCGCCGCTGATGATTTGCGTTGGTGTTTTTGCACACTCGCGTGAAATGAACCTACTACAGTGCGTGATACAACAAGTCGGTTTGGCAACACGCAATGTTGCAACAACACGTGCGGAACGTCGTGAGAAGCGTGTGACTCTCAGGTGCATGCACCCAATGCACAACGAATGCACTCTTGCTCGAAGGATGCACAACAAGACTAGCCGATGAGCACTTGTATCTCGTTGCATGCTCTCGGAGCGACGCACTTTAGTCGAGACTCGGTTGTGACGCGTGACGATAGGAAAAGAGCGACGTGAATGGGTTCACTGACGACGAATTGGTTGATGTGCTAGGGTGAATGACTGCATGCATGACTCCATAACAGCGAGAACACGAGGACGCCAAGCAGCAAAGTTGTTGTATGTGTGATGTCTTAAACATGTTTGAAGAAAACGACTGACAGCACGAGTTAGTCGATCTGGACGTCGCTGAACGGATCCATCGGCTACAGTATCCAGTATCGTGGTCGTCATGTGTATATGCATGCAAGCCGAAGAAGAAGGTCGAGCTCTCGACAACACCCGCATGCGGCAAGGAGTGCTTGGTGACAACGAACTGCTCGTGCTCACCGCAAACGTTGCATAGCAAAACGTTGCTCTTGCTTCTTGTATGCCATCCCAAATTGTCAAGATCGTTTTCAATACAGTATATAGTTGCGCTTTCAATTTATTGTGCGAGTGCTGGTTGCTCGATTTGCTTGGAGATTCGATTGTGCTTACGGCTCGAATCTCCGCAAAGAAGCGAGTTGTTCTCCCATTTTCACGGCCGACTCAACTGCTAAACCCGACGCTAACGATCCATATCAAAATGGACGACAAACGCTAGCGACAACCAAGCACGTTGAAGTCACACGCATGCTCCGACTTTTGTTGCTTGGAGACTGACCGATGGACCCGCAATGTGGCAACCCACTTGCATCAAACGACGTGCGTCGCCGTCGCAACCTCGCAACAAGCAACTAGACAGCGGATCTTCATTCTGCAGGACTTGATGTTCTTGTGCACTGTATCCATTCCACTCGCGATCGCACCTCCTCGCGCACCTTGCAACAACAACATCAGTCTGAGCTGCACACAACAACGTCACACGCGAACCGCATACGCACGCAGATGCTGGCTTGAGCACCAGTACCTGATTGGCATCATTTACTCACAATCTGACCAATCCGGATCGACTAATTGCTATGCGACGAATGGGTAAAGAATGACCCACGAAACAAAACAACTCGTAACTGGTATACGAACGCACCTCTTGGCGCGCGTGAGCGAGTGCACTCCCCATTCGTTAGACGTCGCATACGAAACACCCACTCAACCACATACACACGAGGCTGATGGTGCATGCATTTGTGTCTGCATGCGTGTACAGGGCATAGTGAACCGCCACCATCGTGCATAACTCGCTCTCGCAAGGACCCGAGTGATGTGGATACACACAAGCTTGTGCAGCAAACACGACCTCCATCTTCTCCTCTCTCAGCTCTCGGATCGACGCACACACCGCAGTTTTCATCAGTGACACCGCTGTACATGTGCACGTCCACAAACCTGTTGGCCGGCTCAGACGACAACGACACTCATTTCAGAACTCACGAGCGCGAGCACAAAAGCCACTTGCTGCACGCACACACCATCGATCGTTGCCACTCGACCACGCACAAAGCAAACATGCTTTCTGCCAACGCTACCAACACCAGCCGCAGCGACCGCAAGATCGAGCGCGGCGTCTGGTCCGAGGAAGAGCACGACAAATTCCTCGTCGGGATCAAGCTCTACCCAAAGGGTCCGTGGAAGACCATCGCCGAGCAGATTGGCACGCGCTCGGCGCGTCAAGTGCAGACGCACGCGCAGAAGTACTACGAGAAGGTCGCGCGCCGTGTTCGAGGACTGCGCAAGGACCGCAAGAAACTTGTGCGCGCTGAACACCGTCTCGACGACGACATGGCCACGCTCTGCAAAGTTGCCGAGATGAACGACAGCGCGAAGACGATCGGACCGATTCGCAACGGACTCAATGCTGTGCGCTCGATCCCGAAAGAGATCTTTGCACTCGCGTCGGAGCCAGCGGCCACTACAAACTCCGAGTCAGCACTCGAACTGCAATTGGACATCACGGAGCCAGAATCTGAGGCATTATTCGCTACAACATACCGCCAGTCGCGACGAGACTCGATCGAGTCGCTGCTCGAAGATGACGACGACGATGACAACGGCAATGCTGCGATGAGCGAGTTTACAGACTCGGACGACAGCACCGAGTCGCTGCTCGGCTTTGACGACGCGTACCTCGACTATCTCATTGAGGTGCTGGACGCCAGCTCATGCCACAGCGACGACAACGGTAACGGCGACACGTCAGACTGACGTAACAGCCGCTCGCAGCGACAGCATTGCGCAGCAACACCAACACGCATACTGCTATGTCTCCCACACTTCATTCTTGGCGCCACGATTCGCCACCCCACGTCGTATCACCATCACAAACAACTCTGGTAGCCCAGAGACTCTCACAACAACATCGCAGCAATGACGGATGAGATCACTGCAGCGACCGTATTTATCAACTCCGAACTCAAATGGAACGTGGTAAACAAAGTCCACCTTCTCGTTCATTATTTTGATTTTCATTTTCCACTCGCAGTCGTCCGTACTGGAGCATTCACTAGCGCAAGATACGCGTAACTAGCGATGGTCAACTCACTCCGATAACACTCGGATACTCATTCTCCCCATGCGCGAGCTGCCAGATTTGCGACGAAAAAAATCGGTAGTTGCGTGTTTGTTGAGGAGACATCGGTGCGCAATATAACCCCACATTTGTGCAAGTAGGTCGGCCAATTGCTACCGATGTGTTTGGGAGAAGGTCGACACACCTAGGTTTGCAAGCCTACTTATGTTGTGCGGATATGCGTGTTCAGGTAGAATACCGGCATGCCAACCGACAAAATACATGGCTCGACCCCGGTCGTAAGCACACGCTCAAGTCCATGCATCCTATCGGGATTACAATTGCGTGCTGCATCACACGAGCCAGTTCTTCCGCTGTCCTTCTCTCAATGATGCTATCGCCGGTCATTGTGAAATAGCGATCGGAGGCGTCGTGTTTCTTCATCCTTGTGAGTAGGCACGCAAGTGCGGTAATGCGACACGCTCTGCGCTCTCACCTAGTCTAGATCGACTCGATTCTAGTTTGATGGATAGTGAGTTACCGCGTGCAACGCACGCTGTGGCGTCACATTACAGTTGCGAGCATTGTGCATTTGCATTTGCTTTGAAGTGGGTACATGTTGAAGTGGTCGATCAAAACCGATTGCTGGATATCGCACCATCAAACAGGTTACTAATTCCGCACATATTTGAGCAACTAGCGCCTACTGTTGGTAGAGCAGACATGAAACATGAAACCGAGCAAGTATGCCCAGGCATTGCATGCGTTGCTATGGTCTTCCTTCAGACGAACACAGAGGCGGTCGCAACGCGGGGAAGCAAGCAAGCGGATAAGAGAACGACACAGGTGTTGGTACAAGTTTGGCGATCTTGTCCAACTTGCTGCGATACGTTGCTGCTCCGCACGTCGGTGCAACGCTTCATGCGGCACAGTTCGGCTGGAATTTGTCAGTCTCCTCCGTTGCTACGGCGGATACACTTGTAACTGGTGCAGTCTGTCCTTCGTCTAATGCAAACGCGATGCAAGAATCAACAAGGCTAAGCAAGACACAATCAAGCGCTCAAGTGCACCGGACTGAATTGCTCACATGTATCCAGCAACTGCCGCTTTGCTTGAGCGCATGAAGACTACAATCTTGAAGAGATGTATGCAGCACACTGCTTGTCTAATCTTTTAGCCAGTCAACATACAGAGCCTGAACGGTGAACTTTGGACTACATGGCCCTTTCTCGTGTCACCGCATGAGCCAATATGGATGCCGTATTCGAGGGGCCTCGAGAGGGCGACAAAAATCATCTGATCAACTCTAAAATCATCTGTGAAGACAACTTTACAAAGACACTTCCAAGCTGTACCGCTTGTAACGCGTAGGACACTCATTCGAAGCGCGGCAACAGCAGCGGCTCACTGAATGCATTATTGGCTCTCCAAGTTGATACGTTGGAGCGATCACTGATAGTTCACTCGAATTCGCTTTCAGCAGCACCCAACCAAGGACCCTGCCGGCTGCACATGCCCAACAAAGACGCAGCAACCGCATGTCTGAACTGCTACTGAAGCAGTATCGACTTAGCTGTAAGCAATGACAGCGCGCCGATCTCGCTCGCTGATTCTTGTTTTCCGCTGCCAAACTTCGCTTGTTACGACAGTGACAGCGCTGCAAAGTGTGTCGCACGCTGCTAAGGTACATCGGCCCTGCTCTCGCGCAAACACACGTCTACATCATCAACCTTGCATTCGGCGACGATGATGGGAGCAGCAAGTCATTTGTATCCATTTGAGAGCATGGCAGCGTAGCCTCGCATCTTCCTTCAAGCCAGCAATAACGAGGTAACGAACCGGCGAGCGGCAAGTGAAAAGCCAACCGAGAAAGCGAGAGCTGTGTGCTCGGTTGAGATGACTCGACCGCAGCTCGACCGCGAACGGCTTGACCGGCGCTTGCTTGTCGTCTTCGTGTGTGACTCAAAATCGACGACAGTACCACAATCAAGTGCTGACGTCTGCTTGAGTGAATACGATCACGCAAATAGGCGGCGTGTTTTGTGCTTGCCGCATTGCGTGGGCTGACAGACTCGCGAGTCGCTACACAATCGGGCCAGATACAGTCACGCGCGGTTAACACGCTTACCAGCAAAACGAGAGTGCAGCCATCTCGACGAAAACTCAGTCAGCTAAGAAGGTTCGAGGTGTAGGACACAATGCCCAGACTGCTCGAATGGCTCACCACGGCAGCTCATACTGACCGACCGCGACCAGTGTCTCGAACCGACCGCGATTGCAGTCGCGACCGACCAGCAATGCTAGCACACTCCAGCACGTTCATACACACGTACACATATCATTGTGCAATCTGCTCTCACAAACGCACTTACACACACTTTCAGCATCATCGCCATGCCTCCCAAGAAGATCGTCGAGCGCGGCGTGTGGTCCGAGGAAGAGCACGACAAGTTCCTCGCAGCGCTCAAAGTACACCCGAAAGGACCCTGGCGCATCATCGCAGCTCAAGTCGGCACCCGCTCCGCGCGCCAAGTGCAGACGCACGCGCAAAAGTACTACGAAAAGGTCGCCCGGCGCGTGCGTGGGCTGCGCAAAGAGCGCAAGAAGGTCGTACGCCCCGAGCATCGTCTCGACCTCGACGAGAACATGCTGGCGCGATGCCAAGTCGCAGATCGCGCGGCGCTGTCGTCTCCAGCATCGTCACATGCGCAGACTCCGCGATCTTGGCACCGAGCTACTGCCGATGCTACGGCGACTCCACTGAGCGTCGTCACAACATCCGATTCGAACGGCGAGCTCACTTTGGTGCCTTCGACCGCAGTTGCAGGCACAATAAGCAGCACTGCGGCGCCGACCGACGCTTTTTCATTTACCTCGCTACTGACTGGCGAACATCGCTTGTCGCTCTCCAACTTTGAGAGCTGCGTCTCCGACTCGGACGACATGGACTCACTCGCCGATGTCGACGACTACTACCTCGACTTTTTGCTTGACGCACTGAGTGCACGCAACGGCGACTGTTGTAGTAGCAGTAATAACGGCGGCAGCTCTGATGGTAGCTGCTCCGAGTAGTACGATCAGCGAGGAGATCGTCGCAGAGCTATAGAATACACACACAGGCTCAGCTATAACTTATGCAACATCGATAGACAAGAACGTATGACGTTACTGTGGAGTATTCGTATGCTTCAGCTAATTGTCGTTAGCGCGCAGCACGAGAGCTCGCGTTTTGTGGCACCACTTGGCACGAGAGCAACAATGTAGTGGAGCAGAAGACTTGCCGTTGTCACACTCCAAGTCGACTGAGAGATCGATTCACAGCAATCTCGTGAGTTTGTAATTGTAAATGGATGAGTCAAATTGAGCGATCTCATAATTTGAGATACTGATCTATAAATGGATCATCGCGGGATGGCGTACACGAACCAAATCAAACAGTCCATTCATTTATGTCGAATCAAACATGAGTAACATGAAAAGCAGGCTATCCAATCAAACTGTCATTTTTCTGTAAGTTCATTATTGTAAGTGCGGTCAAACTATTCGAGTACTGTATACTGTACATGGTCGCCGAGCGCTGCACACAATGCCTCTTTCAATCACGAGCAATTGACTATAAGTGTATCCCTGCTAGCGGAGGTCAACCCAATTCGTGCGCTTGCACTACAAACATGCGGCGCTTGATGTTGTCATCCAAGCACAAGCAAGCAAGCGAACATGGTGTTGCACCAGTATGCGATACGCCGCACATCGCCAAATCAGCGACCACCTCGCAAAGCAGCTGTTGTGATATTCACCACTTTTGGACCCCAAACAGTACAGGATGTACCTCGGTTTTAGCGTGTCGTCTCAACCTTGCAAGATTGACACTACGAGCAGTTGTGAAAATGGCGCCATATCATACGTGTGCGTGTGCGCGCTCTCCGTTTCGAGCTCTCTGGCTCTCGTTTGCGTTGATACATGCGTTTGAGTCTCACGGAGCTTTACAGTACAGTAGATCAGGGAAATGATTTGATCCGCTCGCGTCGTACGGCCATGTTACCACGGCCCAAATTTTGCCCGCCACCATTGCTCACCCCCTCGCCACGCATCCGATCGCGCGCTTGTCGGCTTGATTCACATGCGTGTAGCTTTGTCGCTGCTACTTGTATCGCCCAAACTTGACGAGCAGGTCGCTCCACTCTGTCACATCAGTCACATAAGCGATAGCCGTCAACTCTGCTGCTTTTGCTATCGTGTTGCATCTGCTGCACGAGTCGCTGTCGCCGAACACTTGCATCATCGTCACCGCCTTGCGCCTTCTCAAGATTCTCAAGCTTCGTCGGACACGCTGAGCTTGAATGCGCATGCATGCGCTCCTCCTCACGACCTTGGACTGATATCGAAGTGGCGGCTTTGTACGAGCACGCGCAAGCGCACGTTCAAGTCAAGGCGCAAAAAGCATAACGTCACACGCAACAAAGCAGCAAGTGGGTTGAGTCGATGAATACTCCTTCTTCCGTCCCGGTGTGCACAGATGCCTGTTGCATCGTCCCGCACAGCCCCGCAAGTCGCAGACGACTTGTTGCGTGAAGACGCATGGCGACGCTCATGAACAGTCGAGAACTCAAGCGAGCGGAGAGAGAGAGAGAGAGAGAGAGAGAAGGTCGATACCCAAACAGTGGGGATGTGTGTGATGTGCGTGCGTGCGTCTCCGTACAGCGCCGTACGACGACGTCGTCGGTTCCATTTTGAGAGTGCTGCTGCTGCTTCTGACAAATAGAGTTTCGTACGGTGCTGCACCGCTATCTTTGGTTCACTATCGCATCGGGAGAACAACGCGTTGTTTCGTACGGCCATGTACATTTGCGACGCCACCGACGCCAGTAGCATTGGCAACATGTGATGTAGGTAATGGTGGGATCGCTTCGACACGCCAGCAATTTGATACTGGGAATCTCACTACAGCATACTTTCTCTCTTTCGCCTTGCATACAACAACAGCAGCGATAGTCCACATCACAAGCATGTAGATCGGTCGTACGGCGATGTCCGCTCGAACGAAGCACGTTACCTTCAGCGTCGGGTGCGACACGCGGCACGCCGAAGAAAGCGGATGCTGTCGTGGCCAACGGGCCTACGTTCTTCTCGCACTCGCTTACTGTCAATACACACGAGATGCCACACACAGCACATGAGCTGACAGCGCTCGCTCGCGATCGATGATCTCGCTCACTCTTCAATCTACACGTGCGTGAGCAAGCGACGCTTGCCACCCACCCCCTCAGCACCCACGACATCCACAACACCGCACGAGCAGCCATGGCCGGCACCCGAGCCACCGCCACCGCCCTAACGGCGCCATCGCCGTCAATGTCCACGGCCACGACGCACACCATGGTCAAGACGACGACCCACGTCAAGACCAAAAAGGCGACGACAACGAAGACCCGCAGCAAGAAGACATCTGCCAAGAGCATGCGCGACCGCGGCGTCTGGTCCGAGGACGAGCACGACAAGTTCCTGCTTGCGATCAAACTGCTGCCAAAAGGTCCGTGGAAAGCGATCGCGGACGCCGTTGGCACGCGCTCGGCGCGCCAAGTGCAGACGCACGCGCAGAAGTACTACGAGAAGGTCGCGCGCCGGATGCGCGGCCTCCGCAAAGACCGAAAGCGGATGCTCGTGCGGCGCGAACATCGCTTGGACGACGACATGCTGACGATGTGCAACGTTGCAGCGTACGACGTCGCCAGCGCACCGATTGGAATGCCAATCGGACGTGTCTGTGCTCAGGAACCAGTGGCGATGCAATCGACGAACGCAACGAGCTCACAAGCGATGCAGATGGCGTTCGAACCCGCCGCAGCACTACGATCACAGTCTTTCCTGTCGCTGCTTACTGCCACCGACATGGATACGGACAGCCGCGACGACTGCCGGAGCACAAGTGGCGCGTCCTCGCAGAGCGCAGACGATGTCGCGGACTTGAGCGACTTGCGCGACGTGGACATGCTCGACGATAAGCTGGACGACGTCCTGGTCGACGGCGCTCTTGGCGGCTTGGACGACGTCGACCTCGACTTGCTCCTGGACGTGCTGATGCTCAATATCGATGATGCGTCTGGCCAACAGTTTGACGCTGCTACGATGAGCTATAACGACCTCGGTTGCGTTTTCTTCTCGTAACTAGCGAGGCTGTAGCTGTAGCAGCACGACCGCGCGTGCTGTTAGAGGAGCGTGCTGATCCCAATCACAGACAGGAAAACGTGCAGTAATTCCGGAACGGGAATGACTCGTAATGGTAGCATAATTAAAGGGAAAATTTCAAAACGTGTGTAAATTTCGATATTAATGACGACATGTGTAACACCGGTATAGTACCAACCGCCAAATCTTGCTACCGCAATTAATTTTGGCGATGCACACGTACTGTCAGTTTTGAAAAACTGACGTACACGTATTGACACCAAATGCGCACAAAATACCGGCATCCGAAGACAATCACTCCAAAGCCGCGGATAGACAGTATTCCAGTAATCGATGATCAGAACTGTGGTATTAGTACTTCTACTTCATCCTTCATTTGATTTCCAATATCAGGTCTCGACGCAGAAGACTAAAGAGAACAAACCCGACGTCAATCATCACGGTACACGCCACTGCAAAAGTGACAAAGTAAACGAAACATTGATTACGCAAACGTCTCGGATGAGGGATCCTCTCAAAGCACACAACGCCG
>JAADXH010001191.1:0-12828 GCA_023337595.1 Globisporangium camurandrum | reverse complement strand
TGTTTAGCGCAGTTTCGAGCATTGCGGACATTCAGCTATGTAATAGGAAACACATATCTAAATAGCACGCGTCAATTCCAAAAACTGACGGAGATATGAGCAAAACGGTAGTGTGCGAAAAGACTTGGCGCGGAGTGTAATACACGCATTATAATACTACTTGACAAGTCAAAATAGTATTGCAAGACATGCCTATTCCACGCTCTTTGGACGAGACGAAATACTCTTACATTATTGTTTTTAAGCCTAGTCTATTTTTACCAGTTGCCATGTTGACACTTTTTCGTAAGAATCACTATTTCAAAATAGTTACACTATATATATATAAATAAATCCAGTTGAACACAAAATTCGATCTGTGGCATTATAGATTTTAATCCGTGGCATTTAGCGGATAACAATTAGTATGGTACACGCTATTTGAAATCAAAATAGCGCAACGGGTTGATGTCCTTCAACTAAATGGTCGAGAGTAGTGGAGGTTAAAGAAGAGAAGAGAGAGTAAGAAAGAAAACATGAAACATAATGAGAGAGAGAGAGAGGATGTACATATCTACATGCATGTTGCACGTCTAGTCAAATGCAAACAGCACATTGAGCGCCGTAGTCGTGCGCTTATATCAGTATAGAGTTTCGTGGACAAGGGATTGTGACAGACGCTGTGGCGTGGATTGGATCGTTATTTATCCATTACCAATACATGATCAATTTACTTATCCAATACTCAAAACACATAACAGAATACCGATATACATAAATTTGACAGTGTTTGTCACACTACGCATGGATGGTTTTATTTTAGTGACTGCCACGAAAATTAAACGTGCTAATAGAAGTATTATAGAGTGATGTTCGTGGCCGATATTGATAAACTGCGATGAATAGAGATAGTCAGCGAGATAGAGAGTAGATAGAGAGAGACATAGAAATAAGAACTGCGTGTGTGAACACGAAAAAGATCAAGAGTGACTCCAACTAATGTCTGCAAAGATGAACAACACATTTCTCGTACTAAAACGGATATTGTATTGTCATTAGATCTACGCGACAAGATTCGGGCAATTTCGGAATGAACGGGAAAAGAGAAGGGAGTACAGTATTCAACCTATTAGACTCAACAGTATCGTGAAAGTCAATCCATCATCAACATAAATATTATGACAACACACACACGAGAATTAACAATGAACACTACAAATTGATGAGTGTTTTTGTCTTCACTGATTTGCATCAATAATATTTGGAATATTGTACAATAATACATAGAGCTGAGAAACAAATCGAACTGTAGAATAGTCATAATAACCGATCAAGTAGCCGCTCTGCAGCGCCGGGAAACGTCGCCAACTGAGTGTGCGTGGCTGCGGCGAGGTACATTTACTGCTTGCATTTATCGCCACAAACGTGCAATCTCGATGCATGCGATAGCATCTATCTGGCAATCCCTACACACCGTAACAGCGACTGCGTGATTCAACGAACATGCGCAGTGAGACCGACGCTTGGCACTACCAAGTAGCATTCACCTGGTGAGTTGCGATTTTTGTATGTCAACATGAGGTGCACATCGTTAAGTTACACGTGCAACGCTTAAGTTAGACCTCGACACCAAGCACACGACGCTTACTCGGCGATTGCAAAACTCGCGTGCCTACAGTTTGAGGTTGAACTCCAAGCACATATCGCCTTATTCGACACGCAACACAACGTACACGCTGCAAAAACTGCACATCACAGACTCACGGAGCGCATGTTGTGAATAAGGAGACGGAGGTTGAAGCAGCACTCGAACCGGTGTGGGTGGTATCGAACATACGGCGGCCAAGAGCGCCACCGCCATCAAGTAAGCAGGCATGATGGGTTAAGGAGTTGATTGTGTGCATGCGTATTGGTTGGGTGCACGCGTCTACTCGAATACCTACTGTCTGTGCACTTTGCAAATGTGTGGGACTAACGAGCAAGTGACATGCAAATGTACTATGTTGACGCTTCAAATAGAACGAAGAATTCTTCAAGTACAAATTGCACGGCGGCTGATGTACACTGTGGGCAGTGGCTGTCTCATTTATCAACCGCTATACTTGCATTGCAAATTGATGAATGCAAAACGGACGCCACAAGCTCGTTTTGTCTCATTAAGCAATAATCCTCGCGTTAAGTATTACTTCCGCTAACAATTCTACTCTGTCCCTTGGAATCAAAAGCAGTAGCAAATGACGAATTTATTCTGACTAAATGTACTATTAACACGTATACTTAATGAATTAAGTGATTTTCACACTGTGTAGAACTACGTTGTGGATGTATATCTTTAGAGTATTTGCACCAGTCACGCTAGAATATGTACAGCAAACAGTGTTGTACGATGCAAAACATTGACACAAAACATTGACACTTGGTATAGTTTTAAACGCAAGAAGACATTATGTAACGCAGAAAATACGCCAACAATAAATACGCCAAACATTGACTCGCCAAACCCAAGCAATGCCAGAACCACATAAATCAAGAGAATGCTATACGCATACTGCTCATTTGATAATTCCGATGAAGACGAAGCAACTGCGGGGCTGCTGCCTCGCGGAGACACGCAAAGCAGCGTGATAGATCTCACCTCTTGAATCGCCCAAACCTTGACCGTGAACACGAAGATGGCTACGCGTGCATTGTCTGCGGGTGTTTCGCTCAAGACGCGTTGTTTTAGCCAGCGCTTTCCGCCGTCAATTTCGCATGAGTCGTCCGGTGTTTGGCCGTTTGCTGGAGGGAGTGTGTTAACCTGACGCCATTTTCAGGCGGCGGGCAGACGCGATCGGCAAACCCTGGCCGTCACCAATACAAATTCACATCTGCTCTCTGAGTGTGGTGTCACGGCGAGTAGCCGAATATAACCAACGTATATGTACGCTTCGCCGGGTCAACCAGATTGCAAAGTTTATTCTTTTTATCGGTGCTACGAGATCACAACCTGCAAAAGACAATATGAACCACACGGCCGTACATTACAGCAGCGGGTTTCCCCCAATGATTGGATTCATTGACAGTACTCATTGGATTTGGTAGATCGGAGCTGTTGGTCCATAGGGCCAGTATCATGACAACAACGGAAAGTTCTTGATGATCATGGAAACCTTAGCCATGTACGCTTGAGGATCTAGTTTGCTTACATCGGTGTTGCGGGATCAATTTACGACATCAATGTCACCAATCGATCACCGTCCATGCTCAACCGGCTGCGTTGTCAAGCACCACATCACGAGTACTATCTGAATGATAAACGGCGTCAGAGTTACTATTTGCTGTGCGATGGCATCTATCTTGCGTGGCCGATATATGCCAACCAATATGTAAATCGACAAGCGACAAGTAGAGCTACCATATATGTCAAGCTGCGAAAATCAATTCGAAAAATGTGAAGCGCTGTTTTAAAGCGCAGATTCGCTCCTCTAGCATAGTCGCCGCGGTTCTTAGATGAATCGGCTATTAGATTGGTATGGATGGATGCCATCTTCATCCAATATATGATCGTTGAGCAAGGCGATTGCAACAACGTCGAACAGGGTTATGGTGCTGCCGTCGGGTACGTAGACAGCAACGCCGTTGAGCATCGTACTGGAAACGTCGTCCAGCACGCGGATATTGTTGTAGGCGATTCACTTCACGAAGAAGCTACAACGCATGACAAAATGAAATGCCGCACTACAGCTTCATAGTCGAGCTCGCACAATACTGTAATCGCAGTGCACACAATGAAATATAAGCGTGATTAGTTGCGCAAGTGCGCCAAAGTCGTGAGCAGCATTCGAGCGATGATTAATCAAAGGTAGGGCTATCATTTGTCGGGGTATCTGTCAATCCTAGTCGTCATGGTCATCGATGTGATGTTCGTCCACTGCCTCGTGCTTCTCATCGTTGTTGCTCTCATCAGCTATCACTTCGCGTTCCACAATATCTCGATTTGATGCGAGCAACTCCGCACGCTTTCAGGTACAATAAAATAGCGCGTCGTCGTCGATGGCATTCAGCTTCATTGCAAAGAGCGTCAGCTCGTTCGCGTCCTCGAGCTCCGCACTCGCTACATGCTTGCTCTCGCAATTTTCGCTGTTGTGGAAGCGAGGGGTCCGCAAACGCTAGCGCCCCCTTCTGCTGTCCGTGCGGAAGTTTTGGCTGCTTGTTCGCCTCCTGGTCGTGTTTCTTCTGCTCTTGCTACTTCACCGTCCGCATTACGAGCTGCTGATTTCGAGCAAAAGCTCTGCTACTTTGCCTTGTCTCTGAGTACACGTCAGCAGCGGGTGTACATGAACGCGGTTTTGTCTCGCACCCTTGTTTGTATAGCAATCACGCGTGCTCAATTTCGTCCTGCTTACTTGCGCCGGGCAACGCGAGCGCATATATGTTTGCGTACGCGCAGAAACATTTCGGCACTTACGTCGAGCCTTGATCGACACAATCGTGTCTCTGGCTTTGCTACTCATAAAAGTGCGCCGTGATACGCTCCCGAAATATTGCTCTATTTTGACTTACACCGGTGTGCGCGTCCTTGCTGACCGCAAGTACGACTTGCACTGCTGCAATTCCTCTTCAGCGCTGAAATTCTTGCCTTTGCCAACCATGAGTGTCTGTTTGAGTGCACGTCGTTTCTTGAGTGTGGGCAGCAGTAGCTGCACTTGTGTCTAATGATAGATGATTGATATAACATTTTGATGATTTAATGTATCATATTTAATAGACTACTTGCCATACATAACATATCGCGATAACGTTACATGGTCCGTGTGCTAGCGTGATTCCACCAAGTATAGCGTGTCCTTTACAAATGCGTGATTGATGTGAGTAATATAATACCACGCCATAATTTTGTTTCGACAAATTGACTGGCATGGAATTTAGCGTGATGTGCTGATGCTATTAGGAAAGATGTACCTAGTAAAACCGAGGTGTGAGATAATTACTTCACATCATAGTGTTGTCTCATTGTAGATTAAGAGATGGTGACATACAAAACAGCTTTTGCAGTTAACTTCGTATTCGTATATCTTGGTACGAGAATTCTACTCGCCATTTAAAGAAATTGTTATGGAAGTTTATGCGACGCCGGCAGCAAATTTAATGAAATGATTGATAATGTCTTGCATATGGAAAAACGTAGAACGGAGAGCCAAAGTTAATCGTGTACTGAAACGCCACATGAATATACACTATACCTAAGATATTCATCAACATCACCGTAACAATTATACTGCTTGAGAGCATGGACGTTTGCGATACATAGAAAATATATTAAGCCAATGAAATTAACAATGGTCCATTCGACAGACATATAAATGGTGAGCTAGCGAAGCAGATGCAAACAAACGAAATTTAACCACGCTGTGTCTGTAATGTCATAGGCGTGATCAATTTCGAGGGGTGTGATGAGCGCACGAGTAGCACTTATTAAGAAATGTCACAAAATAATACCGCGAAGCGATCAACACCAACGTAAATATAGGTATAACATAATTGCGAAATGAATAACAATTAACCCTTGCTGTAATTACAAGTGATTACGAAATGTGGTCGCTAGCATCAAGATATTAAATCGTACCTATCAACCAAAATAAACAAAGTAGGCGCAAATTCGTGCGATACTATCTCAGGTTCGCTAAATGTAATCTACTTAGTGGTTTAATAGGGGTAATTGCATATGGTTTCGCTATCAAGTGTGTTACGCAATGATATCACTTTACAGATTTTATAAGTCTACGAATTTGTTCGGTAGTGTCCAAATGTTGTGTGAGGCATTACAGAGTAAAACACAACCTTTTTACAGTACTCTGCTCAAACTAATCAAGCTTATGTGAAGCAGCCGAAAACATATCAGAATTTGATGTATTATGAAGCACTTGCAAATCGTGCATCAACATGCGAGCAACACGTGCATCAATGTGTTTGTAACGTGCGTACAAGAAATATTTACAATAATGTTTCTATAGTTGCTAATTGCACTATTGAGCTGATATGTAATCTGTATGTTTGATTGCAACGAGCACGCGACGTTCGTTCGCAATATTTTCCAATCAAGAGCATTGAGTGGACAATTAAATACAGTACATCATTTCCTGTTCTTAAAGTAACATCCAATTTGAGTTACAGTATTCGACACAACTCAAAATGTTAACGGATTTAGGTTTAACTTGGCATATTTTCAGCAGCAATGATTTGTCACATTGATACGTACAATATAAACGGCTATGATTTGATCTGTATAGACAGTGTAACTTTCGTGTTAAAAAATACCGCAAATACATGTTTGTACTTCAACATTGTATGAGTTGATTACTGCATTTGTCTAGTGCAATATCTCCAAGACCACATGATTTCCAGGACAAATCATAGCAACATGTTATCTAGGACAACACGTTAAATTGCAAAGTACACTACATCAAAATTTAACACACAAACATATCACACAGTATGTAAACTACTTTTGAATCGATTGGGAATGCGTGACACATTATAAGTTGCAGTTGAAGAGGTCTGGGGCAACATGTATATATATTCGGGGTCAACATGATATCTATACTTTCGTATAAATATGCGGTGTTGGAGATGGGCACTGCTGAGTTGTAAACATGCAAATTACAGTGGGACAAACAGTTATACACGACATAGGAAATTTATATCGCAAGTGTCTAAAACGCGAACATGAATGCTGTTCGATGTTGCCTTCTCAGCTAGTTAAACCGAGATCGCTGGGCCCAACTACACAGATCACTGGTTTTTCGCCGCTCGCTTGCGCTTTCCTTGGCAGTCCACGCAGTGTTTTCTTCGGCTACTCCCTCTCCCCTTCCTCGCTTGAAACGCATGAGGTCACAAATAACATATTTTCCATCTAATTTGCGGGACCATATTTCCTTAGTGCCAGGAGATGTTAAGATACATAATAACTTATGATATACGGTGTCATTTTGACAAAAGTATTTTTTGCAATCAAATCATGAATTACGAAGCACGAAGCACGGAGCAAGTAACAACGTAAAAAACAATGATACCCTGGCAACGGCAAATACAACAAGCGTGCGCACTGCTTTCGCTCGAGGCGCTACTACCTGTTTTGGTTCATGATGCTGCTTACTGTTGAGTGCAGTTGGGTCTTGCGGCAGTTGTGGAGCCAGACTCGTTAAGCGGTGAGGTACGTGTGCCGGGAAGGGGTGGAGCTTGTAGGTTTGTGTCGGACTAAGAAAGGATGTCGGGAGGCGCTGTGACGAGCGAATGTGGCCGCAGCGAGTCCAGCGTAGTCGGAACTCGTCGACGTCGCTTACCTTCTCTGCCCAACGACTGACTGATGTAATCTCTAGCAGATGTGAGAGAAAGTACTAGGAAAGTAGCTGTGAGAACAGTATAGGAAAGTTGCTGATCAGTAGCACTGTGACGAGAGCAAACAGGCAGATCGAGTGTGATGCATAATCATTCAGTACGAAATACACCAACAATACACACGCCCCAGTCTTCTCCATTCTCCCAACATTCAAGATCCAGCTACCGTCGGCGTGTCTGTGACCACAGTAAGCGACGCAGTCAGATCTGCCAGGGAGGCCGAGCACTAGCGTTGGCTTGAACGTGTCGAGTACCGCCGTCTTGAGCTACTTGTGGGTGTATGTCCGCGGTAAGTATGTGTCTGCATGTGTCGCCGAGCGAGTACGCATTGCTGGTCGAGGCTCTAGTGCGTGATGACCATACGCAATAAATGGAGCTGCAAACTGCCGTCGAGTGTAACACGTCGCATCTGCGTGGCACGATAGGACAGGCGCGTACTCAGCCGCCAAGTGCAATGCCGCGATGTAGGATGCGCATGGCGTTGGACATTAGGCGTTTTGCTTGTCATCGCTCGCGATCATTTCAAACAGTGATCGAATATTGACTTTTGCTTTGAACCATTGTATACTTCAGTTCAGCGGCTGGGCTGTGTTTCGGGTATAAAACATAACATAGAAAATTGCGGTACTTTCGATTACAAAATATTGGACTGCGAGCAATGATAAATACAAATGTATACTGCAATGGTTTTCTATAAAGCAAAGTAGCGTCGCATAGACCATCATGATGCTATGACGCTACATTCTTTTAAATGCCTGATAGCTATTCGAAATCGAACAAACATATCCGAAACTGTACAAATTGAGACACAGAATCGCATGGATTTCATAAATATCACATTCGTTAGCGTATAAAAGTAATATTACAGAGGTGGATGTAGCTCTCTTGGTTATACGCAACGACAAAAGTTCAAAGTCCTCGTAGGCTTGTAGGACAAAAATCGGTAATATTAACAATGTATGGTAAACTGGAAAGTGTGAAATATCTGTAGCGACAGTATAAATCGTTTAAAGTGCTTGTAAGTCATTTATAGCATACACTGTTTTGGCGCTAAGTTAAATTACTTTACAAATTTTGTCGCAGAAGTCGAGAAATATTAGGGTATAATACGTCATGAAAAGTACTACACCTTGCAATTGTTGTTGCTATATGTGTGTAATATTTCCAAACAATTTTTTTTTACCATTCTGTAAATACGTGAAGCAATGCGTAGTCCCCAAACGTTTTGGTAAATTGCAAAGTGTGTCTAATTCGTGTATGCAAATGGCATAAATATTTAAGAGTGAACTGTGCGGCAAATGTATGTAGGGTAGTTTCTTGAACTCATTTCTACTATCCCCTTAATCAAGTACGTGTTAAATTAGTGTACTTTTGCTTTTCAAAGCTTGTCTAAACTGTCTCAACACTTCTGCATGTGCATGGTTTAGCCACTCGTTATGTATGTTTCATCTCATCTTATGTTTTTTGGCATTTGTACCGTAAATTTCGAGGTCCTTCCAAATGAGACATGATTTATGTATCACTCGAGTTCAGTTGCGGAAAAACATGAAAACGATAATATGTTTATATGTGCAGGAAAAGCGCAAGTCCCCTATTATATATCCTGCAAATACTTGGAGAATATACACTGGGAAGACGACATCAATTTTGTCACATTGGATCAGAGTGGTACCTGATAGCATTTCAATTACAGTGTACAAGCAAGCTACACAATTATAGCGTGTATTACGAAATACCAATGTATTAATCGAACAAAGAATGAGAAAACAATATGTATGCAAGTATAAGCGATTGAAGTTAAACAGAAAGTGTTGCTCAATAATTAAAAAATATGCATATACTCGTGATACTGAGGCAAAACAATACGAAATGTAATGCGATAGAGCTGAGTTTCTAATTTAGAGTAATACGTAACACTTTATGCTCGACGAAGTTAGTACACTAAATTTGGTATATAATGTATTCGCTCGAGTCGTTTCGATATGCATACAATGCGAAGCTACCAGCTATTATACAATGACCATTATTTTTGACTGTAACCTATATTTATCAAATTTGAAACGATAGTGGATGTTACCAATTCACCGGTAAAACTTAACATGAGTTTTTACCCTCCTTTGCACATTGTAGTTCTCTGCAATCTAGCAAGTTACATGCAAGCATATGCTGCACCACCGCAGTTTAGTCATTACATGCGCCAACTCAACTTACAGACGTTTACGTGAACGCCGAACATTTTGCGCAAACTGTGTAAAGCGCGATTAACATTCAATTTCTTGATGTGTACTGGCTGGCTAAAAGTCTTGATGTTGATCAGGTACCAACACATTTTTTGTATGCTCGTCCCTATTCAAACTTCAAATTTTAACGTGATAAAATGCATTCGAGATCGAACAAACGAAATATAATCACCCATTTAAATATTATCACACAATCGCAGCCGTTCGTAAGGTATACTCGATATCTCAAGTCGCTAGTACTTCTCCATTCCAATTGTGGAAGAAAATGCAAAATTACATCGCATACACGATACAAATTCGGCTCAAGGATTGGCAAAATTGAAAAAATTCGAATTATAGAGCATTATCAATGGCTTCCCAAATCGTCATACATGCTCTATTGCACGTTTGACTTAAATGGAAGAATGTTACTGAATAAACGAGGTAGTTTTCAGCTTAATGATGTGGCAAACAGCTTTCAGTATTCACAATTGAAATAAGCAACACATGGCACTTGCGCTCCTAAACGAGCTCTTTACAATAAGCCCAGTTTCACTAGAATGGCTCGAAACTCGTTTCGCCACATCATTTAGCAAAAATTTTCTTTCCGGTTTTGGGACGGAGGAGTGTTGTTTAGCTGGGGTGTACAACATGGTACAATGTCAATGACCAAAACAAAAGCTCAATATATGTACAAAGTAAATGAATGTTGGTCGAAATTGACAGCTACGCATTGGATTGCAGATGCACAAATTTGGTTTGTCGCAACAATATGACACCAGTTTGAACGTCGCTGCCTGAAAATAAAACATAATATATGCAACGGGATTACCAGTAAGCTTGCAGATAACGTCCATATCTTTAGCACGCGCATGTGTCGTAAAACGATATATCGCACAGATTCACGACCACGAAATTAATACACAAGCTGGTGTATTTGTGCTTACTCACGCTTGCCAATAAACACGAAATACAATATTTAGCCAGGTCACGTGTCATTGAGCAGATATAGTACGAGATTTAACGAAAAATGTCAGAAGGTATTTTGGAATTTACAAAATTTCGAAACAACTCCGATAATGTGAGAATATACATCCGCTAAAACGTGAGCAAGATCATCACATGTGTACCACTCGCTCCAAACGATATAAAAACACACCGAAATCAAGTCACAAAGGCAACAAACCAAAAAACAAGGGCGAGACAAAATTTCGTTTGATGGACAAATGAACACACTTACTTTTTATAGCCCTTATTATAGGAAATAGGAAGTGTATATAGACTAAATACGATACCAAACAGTAAAATGAGTACATTAGGCTTGCAAAAGCAATTTTAAAGATATTGACAACTGCTACATCAAACATGTATAACTATATTTACTAAATACAACAGACTTATATACTTAAGTTATCGGTACAATCTATATGCATTGGAATGTCGGAATACCCAAATATGCTATTTCGTAAATTTTATCCGACAGCTTATGATGCGTATGTACGTACTTGATTTACATATTTTGAATATCACATATGGTTATAATGCTTGCTTCTCTGTCCTACTAGATACTCGGCCATTCAGTGAAATCGCCATTGTGTCTTGTCAAATTCTTCGTTTCTTACAACAAATGGCTTAAGTGAACCACCTCGTCGTTGTTGTCAATCGGACTAGTATTTTTCAAACAGATTGGAATACAAACACAATCAGAACATCCGTATTTGACAAGCTATTATTCGACGTCGAAATTTTAACTTTCCGCGTGACATCATTTATAGTTCAAACTGTATGAAACAGATAGGAATGAAAAGCGCGTTCTTTCTGCTTTCGTGTGGTCATCATTTAAAACCATAAATCTAGCAAACGATCACATATCAATCTGTTTTCGGCAGTAAGGTTTTTCAAACAGCTCATCTAATCACTGGGTGGAATTAAATCAACGAGCATCAATTGGCTAATAGTATTGAAATGAGTGATTAACATTCGTCCGTTGATTTGGATGTCGAGAAAAAAAACATAATGGTCGATTATCAGGCGGAACAGAGAAGTACAACATTCATATTCGTGATGTATCGCTAACCATTGTATATATATACATTAACTCAATTGTAGACCGCTTATAAAATGTATGATAAACACTAGTGCGCTATTCGCTAATGTGTATTCCTTATGTTACTTTTGTGAGACGTATTCTTATGAATGCTCTCACGAACCAATTCTTCAAAGTGCGTAGTACTGTCAGTGTATATGGTGTTCTGTCAAGCAAATACGTTATGTTAAAAAGAGGCAGTTGCACAACTATCGTGCCATATGGTATATTTTTAATTGTAAATGCAGTTAAGTTCTTGATCCCTAATACGTTCTATACTTTGGAGTTGTCTGTATGTACACAAGATTAGTATCATAAATTGCTGACTATTGTAGTATATTTTATTACGAGCTCGAGAATACACCGCATGTGGTCCACTCATTAATTTCGTAATTAGTCGAAAAAGAAAAATAGCAGTATTTCCCGGTATCTGATTGCAAATACCGTCCATGTGATTTTACAAATCGTAGTATACTTTAGCTACTGAAGAATATCTGCAGAAATGACAAGAGCGGTTCTTTTCAGTAAAAACCGCTGTACAAAGATATATACTACTGTAGATAACAGACAACTCAGAGGTGTAGTACCTACAGATGTGAATCAATCACATGATATGAACGCAAGATTCTGGAACAGAAAAATAGCATACAAAAACCATGTTTAACGCAGTTATGGAACATAAAGACCTAAGAACCCATAGTGCTTCGCCGAAATGATTTTGTACAAGTGCACATACATAAATGAAGATATTTGCATTACGTTGTATGAAATGTCTGACAAATATATGTTTTGATGTATTTATTGTCGAGCATATATATTCAAGAATATGTGGTATAAAAGTACTTCAGCTATATTACGATTTTAGGAGCAAACCCAGAATCATAGTCCCACAATGGTATTTTAAGTGTACGTTGTCTTACTGACAATAGTGACAACAGGGATAATGCAAGTTATTTATATAATTTGCATTATCCCAGTATATACATGATCACATAAGCGCTTTGTACCCGAAGTGTATGCACTCCACCGAGCACGGTTGCGAAACCCGCTGCGAACGTGAGCGCAAACGCGACCCCGACTTCGCTGCCTGTCTGGACCATGGTGGCTGGACGATGTCCGTGCTTGTGTGTGTTATGTGTGTAGAGCAAACGCTGCGAGCCAAGTCGA
>JAADXH010001190.1:0-12836 GCA_023337595.1 Globisporangium camurandrum | reverse complement strand
TGTCCACCGTCACGTACACATCCGTTCACATTCGTGTGTTGCTCAGATGGGTCGATCGTCTGGAAGAGCGACTTCCCAACACACGACACGATGTTTGGCTACGTCGAGGGCTACCACCGGCGCTTCTGGCAAGGTTCGCCGCATCATCGTGGGACGCCCGATCGCGCAGGTCGCGTCGTCACGCTCGTGAGCTCGGATGACATGATGCGCTACTTTCGAGACAATGACGCGTTTGCGCACGTGCCAGGCGACAATGTGACGTACGGCCGGCTCTACAAAGTACCTGGCGAGCACGTCGAAGCGACGCTCGTGCAGCTCGATGCGCGCGAGTCCAACTACCAGCGCCGCAACGTGCGCGTGCACTGCCTGGATGGCGAAACACGCGATGCTGTCATGTACATCGCGGCGCCAGGCAGCGTCGCGTTCATCGGTCCTGCTTCGATGCGCGACATGGTCCAACAGATCGCAACGAGCGTTGGAGCAAGCGGCCGCAACGACGAGTACCTCCACCGCCTGTGTGCAACCATGCGGTCGCTGCAAGTGACGGACGCACATTTGTTTGCGCTCGAGCGCGCGTTCCTCGATCATATCGATAGTGAGCCATTGGCTGCCTCCACCGCCCTCTCAGAGGTCGTAGCGACAGCAGTAGCACCCACCGCGCCCGTCGCAACAGCACCAACAGCTTCGTTCGTAGATCACGAGATGCCAAATGCACAGACCGAATCGCTTGTTGTCAATACGAGTCCATAGGCGAGCGTCACGAGCGAATTGTAGTCAATAGAGCCAGTCCGTGGAGTTGTTAATCCATAGCTTTATAAACAATCGCTCCGTTTACGAGCCTGCACTGCATTGTCGCTACGCGGACGCTCACTTTGCGCCGGTGCGGCGGATGTCCGCCCCCAGGAACGACGTGTACTGGCAACTCTCGGGCACCTTGTGTGCGCCGTCGTGGTAGACGAGATCAAAGCCCCCGACACGGTCGTTTGTCGTGCTACTGCTGCTATTGCTGCTCGTCTTGCTGTTCTCGACGTCCAGGATGTCGAGCATGTCGTGCAGCATGCCGCACTTGAGTTGATAGTCCGATGCTGTGTTCGCAGACAGCGACGGTGACGCATTGACTTCAATCAGCCATGGCTTGAGCGTCTCGTCAATCATGATGTCGTAACCATACAACTGGAAACAGTGCTTGTCGTTGATCATGATCTTCTCGACGCTTAAAAGGGATTTGATGATCACGAGCTGGATCTCCGTGAACAGCAAATTGATCCGCGCCGGCCCGTGCTTCGACATCATGTAGAGCTTTAGATTCGCAAGGTCCCACTTGCCGCCGTGCTACAAGGAGGCACAGTTTATTGTATGAGCGCCTCGTCACGAATGCTGTAGCCCTACCGGCCTATAGTAGGAGGACACATATTGTACCTGTTTGTTGTAATGCTCGGACGTTTTCTGGATCGCGACGTTCGTCAAGTGGATGAACGAGTTCGCAATGTCACTCGGGTTGTTCGAGTACCGGGAGTTTGTAAAGCGCGCAAAGCCACCACGAAACAAGTAGATCTCGAGCGGTGCGAACGACGGCACGAGCGCATAGAGCCGCAGATCAAACTGTGTGTTGATTGTAGAGGCGAGCGAGCAGAAAGCGCTAAAGTTACTGGCTCTGTCAGGTAGCAATCCTTACAAACAACAGACGTCGCACCTTCTTGCCACCGACGAGGTACGGATGTGAGATGTACTTTTGCACGACGTACGTCTCGACTTGTGGATTCTCAGGCCGCGGGCGATAGTCCGTCCGCCAGTCACTAATTTGACTGAGCTTCGTAAACAAGAAGATGCCTTTGCCCTGGGCTCTAATGTATGGTATATGATATCCTAAGCCCTACAGACAGCGAGCAAACAGCAGGTACAGATACACGAGCACACACATACGTACTTGCCAATCGGCTTCATGATCCACACGCCCTGATTCCGTTTGAACTCCTACGCGCCATTCGCCATGCAGACGTCAATAGCAGATACAATATGGATATTAGGGAGTCCACACACAATGCAACGACAGCAGCGGACCTCGACAAACATTGCGTACTCGCCCGGTAAGATGTACGTGACGGGAAAAAAGTCGTACGACCCCAGCGCATCGCTGTCAGCGCTCGCAGCTGCGTCATCGGACCTGTGCATGATCGATGATGCCACGGTCAGTTGAGCCACACGCTCGTCTGTCAACTGTTCGTGCATTCGCTTTCGTGCGGTGCACGACGTACTTGGCTTTCTTCTCCATTGTGCGCTTGGCACGTTTGAGGTTCTTGATCAGCAGGTCCTTGCGACACAGTTCACGGCCGTTGCGGTAGTGGTTCACGCGCTGTCCGGTCTCGAGGTGGACAGTGTCCAGCAGCTCGTAGATGTACTCGCGATCGGCCCAATAGAAGTCCCAGTCGTTGTCCGTCCTAGCGACGTACAAACGCATCCACAGGATCCTTAGCACCGACTGTGCATGTGCAACTATTGACTGCTACATAGCAACTCCAGCAGTCAATGCACGCGTACGTCTCTTTCCAGCCGCGACGCAGCAGCGTATCGTAGATCGTATTGCGGAACGTTGTCTTGAACTTGGTCACACCTGTTGTCGCTCTGTTGTTCTTGCTGCTGGTAGCTGTTGCACTGACGGCAGTAGCAGCAGCAGTGCTCGCTGTGTTTGCTACTGCACTCGCACTTGCACTGTTGCGTGCGCCATCGCGCCCATCGCTACTGCTACCGCGCACTTGCCGCGCTGCACGCACACCCGTGCCGGCACTACTACTACTACTGCTTGCGTCTGTCGCGCGCCGGTCGCGGTCGCGCATCTGCGCCGACATGATGTAGTGAAGCGGCGTTTGTATGGCAATACTGTATAAGTTGAAGCTGATGCGTCGCAGTTTCAACATTACGAAAATAATATAAAAAATGATCCTGGAATATAAAATCAATACATTAGCACCCGCTACAATCGTCTCGCGAGTATGTCAACAGCTCTCTCTCTCTCTCTGCGTGTGACCTCCTACTCGCTTATAGACGCCTAGACGGTCTCGGCAATCTTGTCGACCTCTTCGCTCGACGACAGGAACCCAAGTTCGTCTTCGTCGCGCACCGTCGGGCAGTCACGCAAAATCGCGTGCGAGATCGCAAGTGCCGAGCTGCACAGACGATATAGAATATAATAAACGTGTTGGTTAGTCACGCGTGCGATAGTAGCAACGTCGCATGTACAGTCGACAGTGACGCACCTTGCAGTGCAGACTGTAAAGAGGATCGAGCCGCCAAAGATGACGATCACGCCCAAACTGACTGGAATCGCACAGCAAATCACGTGTTAGTCACTCGTGTTGCTGTGGACAAATACAAACGCAGTACGACAGAGAGACGTACTGCCAGTGAGACCAAGCTTGCGCTGTTCGGGCGTGATCGGTCGCCCAAACACGAGCATCGGCGACTCGGGCGTCTCGTTCGCTGCGATGCTCGAGGCGTAGAGCCAGAAGCCCGCAACGCAGATCAAAACGAAGAGGAACATCGGGTTCAACAAGCTGGAAGAAAGAAGTAAGACAATGGGGAAGACGCAGGCGTCAGTTACTTAAGCGTCAAGCAGATCGTCACACATACACACACACACTTGCTGTCAAACCAATTGAAGGCGGAAGAGACAGCGCAGTACGTACATCGTGACGACCGCGACGAGTGCAGCCGAGATGGCGTAGTTGGTGCTAAAGTACACAACGTTCTTGCGTGCGCGCGGCGCGAGGGCTTCACGACTCGGCACATTGAACGGCTTCTCCTCGCCGAGCCCGAGAAACTGCGAGACGCCGCGCACGTTGCGCAAGTTCACGACCTGCAGCAACTGGTTCTTGACCTTGAGCAGCGCGTGCGTCTGCACCTCGACCACGAGCTTGCTGTCGTCGGCCTTCATCATGCTCATGCTTGTAGGATGTGCGTGTAGAGAGAAGGGCGTGTGACGTGCGGCGATCGGCAGATCGAGGTCAGGAAAAAATGGAGAATGCGAGCTTTCAGTCAAAACAACTTTACACCTATTTACGATGCAAAATATGTGGCATTAGAAAGCTGGATAAGGAAGCCTGTGTAAAAATAGAATTCGATCTCAATTTACAGTACGCTGAACCTTAGGGAAATTCTCCAAGTATAGGTTGTCACACGCTGATTGGCTCACTACCGATCCAAGTTTATTTGCTAGTAGATACTGTACTATGATTTCTACTTGCATACTTTCCTCTTATTTACAATGAAACTAACTAATAGGTTTTCCGACTTGAAAAGATGTCCTGTCTGTACTGGGGTACGCGTTTGACCTGCCAAACGTTGTCAACGCATGCTGCGATGCCTTTCTAGCGTATCCACAACAGTACACTACGCATATTCGCATTTACAAGCATTCGTCACACATCAACATGCGCACTCGCCAGCCACGCCGCAGCAGCAGCGCCGCGACACCAACGACGATCAGGACAACAAGGTTGTTGGCGCCGCTGCCAGTCGTGCACGAGCATCGCCGCTTGTGCTGCAACCTCGACGACTCGTTCGACGCAGGTGGTGAGCATTTGCGTGGCATCTACACTGCCGTTGCTATTTGGTCATGCGAAAGGACAGGAGTGGCTGACGATCATGCGTGTTCACCTACACGATGCTGCGGGATGCCAGATCTGAGCGACAATGAAGGTGACAGCAACGACAAGGTACTTTGCTGTCCAATGTTGGCTGCTGCTGCTGTAATGTGCGCATAGCAGTCTCGAATCGCTCATACCATGTACACTCAAACTGCGCCATCAGGAAAACGTGAGTGCGAATGCGCGGCCTCGGACACGCAAGCGACGCGGCGACACGCTTGTCCGTAAATCACTCAGTAGTGGAGGCGCGGCAGCAGGAAAGCGACAGCGCGCGCCACTCCAGTCGACAGCATCCACACAGGCCAAAGCAAGCCAGCCATGTAGCAGCGCTACAGCAGTACAACGTCGCACGACATCAACAACCACTGCGCATCGACCCACATTCGGTCAGGCAACAGGCGCGTTCACAACAGCAGCAGCAACTACAGCCATGCAAGTTGACAACGACGACAACGACGACACGGAAATGCCAGAATCTCCACCCGCATTTGCGTTCGTTCGCGGCGCGCGTGCGTTCCGGAAACGCAGGCGACTGCAGCAACAGCAGCAAGCAAAAGTGCGCGCCGAGACACACATCGACGAGCTCGTGCAGTTTTTCAAAAACATGGACGCGCAACAACTCGCGTTTGCAGACGAGTAGAACACACACGGACAAGAAGTAGGCGTTGCGATCGTCTACAGCACGTGGACGTTTCTACTATCGACACGTTCATTCAATCGGTTCGTCTCTTGATCTACACGACGACATCGTCTCATCTATCACGCCTATCGCCTCTATCGCTTATTGCACTCCCGCACTGTTTGCCAGTGCCAAGAGCTGCTCGCACAGCCGTGGACTCTGGTGCCGACTGCAATTCTCGGTCGCTTTCTTTGCAACGAGCGCCTTGTCGATTGAAATCGCATCTTGGATCACACGAAACACTGCGTCCTGCTCGTCGTTGCGAATGTGAATTGCGACCGCAAAAGCGTCAAAGCATCAGCGAACTGGCTCGATGGAGTCACAACCACACACCAATGGACTCGTTTTCGTTACCTGGACGCTCGCATCTGCGTCGTCGAGGTGCACAAACAGACAGTCGAGCGTATAGTCGATGATCGTGCCGCGAAAGTACTCGTGCGGTGCGGCGCGCAGGAACGTGCTGAACGTTTCACACGCAGCTTTGCGGACCGTATCGTTGCTGTCGTCGAGGCGCTTGAGGATCTCAGCGTACAGTTGGTGCACTGGCTCCTCTGTTAGCCACAAGCACACAAGCGTCGCTCTGTTGTCAGCACTGTGCGACGTTGTGTGGCCTACACACAACAGCAGCAGCAACTACACGACGCACCACCCAGACAGCCAGGGAGCGCGACAAAGAGGTACTGGAGCGCCAAGCACACGAGCTGTCGCGTCTTGGCGTCATTGTCGTCCATCGACGACTTGAGCACCGGCAGTAGCTGCGTTGTGGGGCCATTGACAGAAGCGTCACGCCGCAGTCACGAGCAGTAGCAGCAATGAGACGACAACGCACACGGACCTTTGGCGCAGTTGCAAACAGACACGACTGGTCGGCCAAACCGCGGCGCAACAGTGTGTACGCACACGCAACTGCGACTTTGCTGCGTACGCCAGTCGCATGTACACACACGATAGCGCCAGAACGACCGTCAGGAAGAACGTTGAGGCTCCGTAGGCAGCGTTCCAAGCACGACAAAAGCGTACCGGATCGTTGCTGCGACGCGACCGCCTTGCCAGACAATGTTGGGGATGATGCCGTTCAGCAAGAGCGACGTACTAAAGCGCGCAAACGCCTACAAGTACGAAAAAACGAGTCAGTGTGACTAGTAGCAGCGACAGCTGCACTTGCATCGCACACACTCACCTGGAACGTTGCGTCGGCACTGAGCATCGTCTCGAGGAGTGCGAGGAACGCTAAGCGCACGTCCGCATCGCGCTGTGCGTCCAAGTGCACGAGCAGCACGGGGACGATCTTGTCCATGTTGGCGCCACACGCCTGCGCATTTTTCCATTCCGTCCCGTACGCAGAGAGACGTGAGCACACGAATCCAATGAACGCTTCACGTCCGCACACACACAACGGACTGCTGAACGTACTGCGCCACCACGTCGACAGAGTGCGTCAAACAGAATGCGACTCGGTGCGCTCTTCGTCCAGCTGCTGCTGCTGTTGCTATTGCTGTTGCTTGCGACAGTGTCGACTGCTGAGAGAGCGATCGTATCGAGGATCCGGCCCAAGAAACGACCGTAGAGCTCCTGTGTTGATATGTACAGTTGCTATATCAGCCACTCGATACGATCGTGTCGAAAGAGCAACAGGACGCACCTCAACCGACTGCTGGCGCATCAGTGCGAGCTCCTGCAAAGCTGCTTCCGCCTGGAAGGAACGATAATAAAGAGAGAGCGAGAGCGTTAGCGTCTGCCATCGACGAAGAATGCGACGCTCCTGCACACAAACAAACCGACCGTCTCGTAAGCGATCGACGACTCGGAAGCACTCGCCAACACGTGATTCAGGACCCAAAAGAGTCGAAATGCGACGTCGTCGTTGCGTTCTTCCACCAACAACGTTGGCCCGGCCGTTTGAACGATGCTTGCGACCACTTGTGCCAATTGATCTTGCAAATCCGCAACCTCCGACTCGCGCAAACCAGCGTCACACAGCGCTTCGGTGATAAGCTGTGATGAAATACATAAAGAACGAGAGTCAGCGCTACGACACAACGACCAGAAGAGAGCCAGTTTCTCGTAGATTACCATCAAGTGCGGCGCGATCGTCGCGTGCGTCATGCCTTCGATGCTCATGCTTAATAGAATCAGGCCGTGCGTACGATGCTGCGCCGTGTCTTGACCAGCAACGCGACCTGCAGCCTGTGAGTAGAGACAAACTACAGTGTGAGGCGACAGGTACTATTGACAGAGAGCCAGAGAGCCAGAGAACCAGAGAGAGAGAGAGGGACAGCAAAAAAAGTACGTACCATCGGCAGCAAGGACGCAAGGATCATCTGAGCGTCTGCGTAGCAGCCGACGACGCGCAGACACTCGCGGACGCTGGCAACGACGCGCTGCTCGTCGTCTTGACAGATTTTCCCCAACGCTGCGACGATTGGCACGAGCGACGCGTTCATGTTGGCGCCCAGCAAAATCAAAAATGCGCTCAGGATCTTTGTGTAGCGCTCGCGCACTTGCACCTAGTGATCAATCAACAGCGTCAGTTGTGATGGACAATCGAGTTAGTGTGTCTTGTATAATCGCATGCGTCGCCAGACCGTCCAGTCGTTCGTCTTCTCCAAGAGCTCTGGCAGGACGTCCGCGTGGATGCTGCTCGTATAAAAACAACAACAACAGCGTTAGCAATCCACGTAAGCGCAGTCGTAGCGACGTTGTTCGACGACGCACCGTGCCGCCAATTGGCGCGTACTTGCAGCCAGTGCGTGCGTCCCAAAGTACAACGATGCCGCAGACGATTGGACGTCGACAGCATCGCTGCTGCTGCTCTCGGCGTCAATCGCCATCGGCTCGCTCTCGTCGTTCTCATCACGCACACGCTGTGTCTGCCAGAGCACTGCGAGCGTATCGAGCTGCGTTTGCGCTGCGTTGCAGACATCTGGCGATTCGTCGACGACGCCTGCGAGCAGCAATGGGAACAGAGCAGCGTCAAACTGCTCGATCGTCGTGAGGCGCGCAAACCAACTCGCAACCGTCAAGACGAGCTGCTTGCGAACTGCTGGTGCGCGATCAAACACGACAGTCCGGAGCGCAGGCACGAGCACGTCACTCAGGAGCTCACGCAGTGCGTCCGCACCGCACGGTACGAGCGCTTCGAGCGCCTGGAGCGCACCGACGCGGACGCGACTGTGCTGATGGCCGAGGTTTACTACAAGCGGCTTGACGATTGGACTCAGCTGCAGTGCGACAGCAGCAGGCCACGCGTGTGCGAGGACGATCGCGCAGTCTGCAGCACACTTCTTGACGTCTGGGAACGGATCGAGCGCAGTCTTCCCAACGACGTTTGCCAGATCGGGCATGACCGTTGGCATGGAGACACTGCTGTTGCTGCTGTTTGCTGCGAGGTGCGTCAAGTAGACGTGTGCGAGCTGTAGCAGCTGCAAGCGGATCTCCTCAGTTGGCTCTGGGTACGGCAACTTGCCGAGCCGCGAGCTGAGCAGCGTGACGATCGCCTCGAGCGTGCGCTGCGAGTATTCGAGCGCCTGGCGGTCGGCAAACACCAGCAAGAGCGCCAGTGCCTTTTCACGGCACTTCTCGACCGTGTCCTCACCAGCGCATGTGAGCAACGGAGCTTGGAGGTGCGTGCGGAAGAGCGTCGTGAGCACGATCGGCGGCAAGTGCGTGACGTCGTCGCTGCTCAGTGCGCGCTGCAATTTGTCGAGTGCGCGACGCCGGACGCTCCGGTCCGGATCCGCGACGCAGTTCACGTCACGCTGGAGCTTCATGGTGAGTGCCGTGTACTGCGCCTGTTGCTCGGTAGTCATGCTGCCGGTAGGCGTCGCTGTCGCTGTCGCCGTTGGCATCTCAGCGGGTGGGGTCGTCGTCGCCATCGTACTGTGCGTTGCAATCGGATCTGTATGTTGGCAAAGCGGCACATTTGCATTCACTTACAAATTGTATGTGAGAAATATTAGCCTAAAATATTTGGTGCTAAATGCTAGCACAAATCACATTTTCAGTCGCAACACCAAAACACAACGCCAGATCAAGCACAACAGCATGAGCGGCAGTGCGCTGACCCTCGAGCGGCTCGGCGGTGGCGCGGCGTACGTGCTCCATGACCCATCGAGCAGCACGACACTATTGCTGAGCTGTGGCGAGGCACAAGAGCCGCTGCTGCTTGGCGCAAATTCACATGCAAACGACGCCAAAGCTTCAGCAAACTCGTCGGCCGACGACGGGAGCGGCTACGACAGCGTCGAGAGCGCAACGAGCGGCTCGGGCGGCGTGACGCCACTCGCAACACGCACGGTGCGGCGATACGCACACGATCTGCGCGCGTTGTTACGGCGTCAGGGCGACGCAGCGCTCACGGCGGTACTCGTCCCAGACTACCGACCGGAAGCGAGCTTCATGCTGCCATTCCTGCTCGAAAAGTGCGGCCCTTTTTCGACGGACAACAGCAGCGCAGTGCCCGTGGCGCTTCCTCCAGTCATCCTCACACACGGCACGCGGGCAATCGCACCGCACCACCTTACAGAGTACTGGTACGTTCCGTGTAGGTCGCACAGCACGAGTCAGGTTCGTAGACTCACTAGCATTCCATCTACAAATAGGACCGCGATGAGCACTGGTACAGCGCATGACAAGGACAAGGCGCTGTTGTATACAGAAGCCGACATCTATGCAGCGCTCCGCAAGACGCACGCAATCGGGCTGAACGCCACGATCGCAATCAACGAGCACGTGCGCGTCACTGCGTACCACGCCGGCCACGTCGCGGGCGGGTGTGCGTTCTTGATCGCATTCAGCAGCGGCACGACCGTCTTGTACGCGCGGGACTTTAATCGCCGCGGCGGGTGCGTTTTTCTCCCTGCAGCGATCCCACGGCGGCTCGAACCGACTGCGTTGATCACACGGAGTGCGTTTGCAGTCACCGTATCGGAAACAACGACCGCGATGGTGCGCGAACTACTGCGCGTCATCGCTGAAAGCGTCAGCGCGGGTGGGAAAGTCGTACTTCCAATCTATAAACTCGGCTTCTTCCACGAACTGGTCGCGTTGGTGCTTGCGTATTGGCGCCAGCGGCAGCTCGCGTGTCCGATTTATGTCACCGACGCCAGCGGAATGACGTTCCCGAGTCGGTTTGCGCCGCTCGTTGCGCGGACGTTTACGCCTGCGATGCGACAAACGCTCGCGGACCGGGCTGCAAACACTGCAGCGTACCCGCAGCTCCAGGCGTTTGATTGGAAGCGCCTGCACGCGCCCGGGCCGTTCGTTTTGTTTACAGCGCCTGCGAGCATCGGCCAGGGCGAGACGATGAAAGCAGTGAAAGCGATTGCAAGCGACGCAAAGAACGTCGTGGTCTTATCGGAAGACGTGACGCCCGGGACGCTCAACTATGCACTGTATGCCGATCCACAACGGATCGACGCGTCGAAGCGCTTGGGCGTCACGATTGCGTGTGGCGTCCATTACTTTCCAACAAGCGACGAAGTCGATGCGAAGAGCATCGTCGAGTTTGTCGCAGACGTCGCGCCGCAGCAATTGGTGCTCGATACAATCGTACCGGACGACCTTGCGTTTGTCCGTGCGCATGTATTGCGTCGCATGCACGCAGGCAGTAACAGTAGTAGCGACGCTGCTGCAAAGCTGCACGTGGTGCCAGTTGCAGCAGATCGACAAACGCGGATCGCTGCCACGCAGCTCTTGCCACTCAAGATCCACAAGTCGCTGTTCAACAGTCCGTTTGACGTCCAGGGGCTGCTGCTGGCGGAAAGCGCTGCTGCGAGCGGCGCCACGAAGCGGAATGTCAGTAATAACAAACTCCTGCTCGTCCCGACGAGCAACGGCGCACGGCGGCTCAAGAAGAAACGCCACGCGCTGCAATTTGCACTCACGTGGCAAAAAGAGCCGGAGCCACCGACTGCACCGCGCAACAAGAAGAAGAAGAAGAGCGCACGTGCGCCATCGGCTGCACTGGCGTTTTTGCTGTCGGCGCCTGCGGGATCGACCGACGACGACGACGACGACGACGGCAAGGAGGAATGTGAGACGTCGGCGCCGCCGCTTGCAGTTGCCGACGAGCTGCTCGCAGCGTTGCGTACGACACTCGTCAAGTGGCTCCAGTTTGACGATGAATGCGACACATCTTTACAGGTAGAAGTCGCAAGCGACAGTCGATGGCTCAAGATCCGATCCGTGAACGTCGCAGTCACGACCGCGTGGGACGTCCATTTGGAGTGGGCGTTTGAAGACAATGCACTCGCTGCGCGCGTGTTGGGGATCGCAAAGCAAGTCGTCCATGCTGAATACAAGAAGCTTGTAGGATAAGTATGCAATACAACACGATCTTGTTCTTACTGTCTGTCTGTCTATAGACTACAATTGCCACGACTACTGGCTTTCCTGTGTGCGATAAAACTGTCCAAGGTGTGCGTAGACGTGACCGAACGACAGCGTCGGTGGCTGCACGCGCGCTTGGATCCACTCGGGGAGGCGACTGCGCACGGCGGGACTAGCGTACCGATGATCGACGAGCACGATGCTCGCATAGTCGCGCTGGTGTCGAATCGCGCGGCCTGCGTATATGTGTGTAAGTGTTCGTCGTGCGGCTGTTAGGGTCTCTTGACGTCATGGCATCCAGCAGGAACAACGACACGACGCCATCTACATACCGATCGACTGGTTGACTGCTTTCATACAAAGACTCTCGTAGTACTGTCGCCCGGCGCCCGGCGTGCGTTTGTCGAGGAACGCCATCTTCTCCACGAGCTCGACGTCCCGCGCGTTCGGATACGGTAGTCCGACCATGACGACGCACCGTGCGAGGTCGTCACTAAAGTTGATCCCTTCCGACATTTTGCCACCGACGACGCTCAAGAGCATCGCGCCCGTGTTGTTGTTGCTGTTGTTGTTGCTGCTGTTGTTTGTAGCGCTTGGCAAACTGCGTGGCGCTGTGCACGCAGTCGAGTACTGCGCGAGGACGCTTGCAAGCTCGTCGGCGGCTTTCGGTTCCCGAAAGACGCGCTTGCGGGCGTCCACGTCACTCAGTAGATTGGTCGCTTGCCAGCGTGCGACGGCCGTAGCTTCGAAGCGATACGACGGAAAGAAGACGACGATACCGCCCGGGACGACGCGCGCGAGGTTCAGTAAGATCCGACCGAGTTCATCGAGCGCCGATGGGTCGTGACGGCGCGCAAACGTAAACTCGAGGTGCGTCTGCGACGGTCCAGTCGATAGAGAATAACCGACGAGGTTCTGCGGTGGGATCACGTGGCCACACGTAAATAGGTCGATGCGCTCGCGTGGGACAGTTGCAAACAACTGACTGATGACTTGCGAGACCTGTCGATACGTGACAAGAGAGAGAGAGAGTGAGAGAGAGTGAGAGAGTGAGAGAGAAAGAGCCTGTGCAGAGGTGATCGAGGTGTTGGCGGTGCTGTCTGTGCATGTGTGCATGTGTGCATGAGATCTGTGCAACAGCATACATGCACTTGCCTTTTGTCATGTGCTGGTGTCTGTGCAAG